>JAAZQE010000925.1:0-11139 GCA_013620735.1 Clavariopsis aquatica
CACATTCCCCATCCCCTTTACCCCCATCAACCACCTTCCCCTCTCAAACGTAATCTTCTCCCTGCCAAACACTAACCTATCCACTTCCCTCCAAACTCCCTTTCTGAGCCTCTCTTCCTCCTCCCTCTCCAATTCAACAACCGGCCACATCACTTCCTGGCTCCGCATTCCAATCCACTTGAAAGAGCTTTCAATTACTTGCGCAAGACTCTGCATCTCAAGGCAATACCCGTACATGTCACCAGCTTTGAAGTTGAAATCCCGATTTTTCTTAAAAAAGGCGTCGAGTTTGGTACAAAGCTGAAGATACTGAGCGCCAGTGGTGATTTTGCGAGACGCGGGGGTCACCGTGTAAGTTTCTTGTGCGAGCGTGACGAGCTGTGTGAGGTACTGCCAGAATTGGTGGAAATCTGGTGGTACGCTTGCTTTTGGCTCCATCTTTTTGTCGAGTGATGTGTTTGCAGAAATCGTTCTTGGTTTCCAAAGTTGTGCGTATAGTTCTTGGTTTTGAGGTGGGGAGATCCGAAAATGTTGTAGGCGGCGTTTGTTACTGTGTATAGAGTATATTTTCTGGCAAGCGTTTGAAAAGGGGTTTATTTCTTTTGTGTGTGCGTGTAGAAAGTAGAAAAGATCAAATTGAAAGAAAGAAACAAGTTAAATGAACAACAGGAAAGAGATAAGAACAAAAAAAAAGTCTAAACCAAACAGCAGTAAACTCCAACCATGGTAACATTTAAACCGAACCGTAACACATACATGAAAAAAAACTCTCATCACCTTGCACAAACTTGACAATAGAGATAAACGATAGCTGCAATAGTCTTCACACCTTCTCAAACCCTCTCATTCATGCTTCCTCTCTGTACCACATCAACTCCAAAATGGCCCAAAGTCATCCATCTGGTTCAGAACTCTGCGTCGCGCTTCCTCATCCGGTGCATTCCTAGGTACACTAAAATATCATGTATTAGTACTTCTTCATCTCAGACACAACTCCAGATAAAGCAAAACTTACCTGACTTCCCGCAACTGCCCAGTCCCGGTATCCAGCACATACCCAATAATCGGGATCTCGCTGCGTAGATATGGCGACGCTTTCAGTGCTGCAATGTCGGAGCGGACATTTGCTTCTACCAGACCTGGAGACCATGGACAACCTGTTCATAATCTATTAGATATCTATGTCGTCGAATTCCCTATCAAGGTACAACGATGGTGAAGGGAGAGGGGGGTATTTGACGCACCGGTATGCTGCACAACAACAATCATACGAATTCTGGTAGACTGCTCAATGGCATACAGCGAGTTGATCGTATCGCTTGTACGGCCCCCTGCTGTTCTGACTACAGACGTCGTGCTAGAGGAGAGGTTGAAGAAGCGTGCTGGGTCGATACGAGGATCGGATTCGCTGCAGGAGACTGTAAAGGTTAGCTCTTTCCCCTGGACCCTTTGGAAGAGTATATGGGGCGAGAAGAGTGAAGGGAAAACGTACTGATGACAAGGGCTGGCATGATGGTGAGGGAGGAATATGTCGTTTGAGGTATGAAATATCCAGGAGCGTTTGAAGGAATGTAATGAAATACTTATGTCGAGTTGAGACTCTGATTTGTATACAAAGGGTGATGCGGAAGTGCAAAGATGATCTTTTTCTAGTTCAAGATGTGTCGTAGTGTGAATGGAATGTTTATGTCGTGCTATGAGTTATGACTATCATGGTACGTCCGTAGTATCTTATACAACAACCCATCTCCCCCATCTCCACGGCCCGTCCAATGTCCATCTGCACAGCACGCCCAAAATCTTGGACATTGTTACTGAGACCCAGAACCGAAACCTGAGCAGCGTACGGCCTTAGACCGACTACACCGCGTCCCCTAAGCCGGACGCCAGGACTTCCTGACAGCCCAAAAGCGGATCACACAGGTCAAGGTTGTGGATTTCCTCGGCGAAGACAGTGCTGCCTCACGTCACTACCGTCCGAAATTGGCACTATGGTAGCTTCAGAAGTAGTGGCCATCCGTTTACTGATCGTGTGTGGGCATAGCACAGCCGTATGAGCCCTCTCGGCAACCCATGTGGCTCCGTTGCGGCTTCGTACCGTTACCAGCTTGCCGGTGTGTGGTATTCGGATATTTTTTTTCATTATCTCAGAAAGGTAGTCCGGATTGGGAATCACGGTGAAGTTGTTCACGGATGAGCAGGGGTACAATTGGCTGGGGCTGTGAACTTTGATCTATAGGGATGACAAGGGATCAGCGTCAGTTACTTTTTGGTCAGTCAGCCCGGTCAGTAGCGTGGCTGTTGTCTATCAATACTGTGTAGTATCAATACGAGATTTAGCGGGAAGGAAGTTAGGCTAGTGTTTCCTGCCGCAAAGACGGCATTGTAGCCCTCTGTAACAAACTCATTAACAAATAACCCCTCAAAAGCATTGATTCTTCGCTATCGGCTTCGTCCTAGTTTTGCACATCTGCACGAGACCACTATAGTCCTGCAGGTCTAACACACTACTCCCTTCTTACTCAGGTCTTTGAAATCCAAACTACCGATCTTGAGGCTTTGCTTTTGAGGCGCAGGACGAGAAAGCAGGGTTTGAAGGCCCCCATCGGACACGCCCTCCTGCAGCCACAAAGGCTTCATTCGCATTATTCACATTATTCATCACAGTTCCTCGCCCCGTCCTGGTAGATTAGCGGGACGTTGAATTACTAAGGGCGATGTAATACACGTTCCGCCAACATGCCGATGCACTACACCACCGTGCCGTTAAGCATGCCGAATGTGCCTAATCTTCGTTTCCGATCGCTCGGTACACCTCACATCCCCACAAATTGTGTAAGGATCTATCTATGCAGGTTACCCGTTCGACAGGAGACTTGTTAAAATTAATACAATCGTAAGATTTTGCGTCTCCCATTGAGAGGGGAGAAGCATGGGCAAGAGAGAAGCGGCAAATAGTCAATAAAGTGGAATACTTGATGAGCGAACTAACCCCTTTGCTACTAATGTTTTTCGCCTTTCTCTTAGCCGAATCCTACCAGACTGACTAACCATTCGTTCCACGCACTTCCTTGATCCTGTGAGCATCGAATCGGCACCAGTTTCAGCTGTCATCTTAATTCGCCGAGTTGGATATTTAACGATGAGGAAATTCGCTCAGTACTATACCTGCAAAGTGAGCGTTGTGGTGGTGCATTTTTGCCAGATTGCTACTTCGATTGTAATCGAAGATCGACGTACTGTGTTGTGTATACGTTTAAACTGGTCTGGGACGTGACTTCGTTTACTAGGCTAAAGCGGATTCTCAAAGGGGAGTAAAAACAAAACATCGGACTCGAGATGAATGTAGTGAAGAACATCTCTATGCTAGCATTTTCTGACGGCGAATTAAGCGAACGGAAGCGGCCAACATTGACGTCAAATATAGAAATCAGAGACATTATAATTTCCGGGCATCGCCAGCCACCACTGTCCTTGTTGCATCCGTGTCACTCGTGGCACAGTTATCATTAAAGGGAGTCGTTGGACATGGAAAATACTACCTAGCATATGTAGCAGGGCGCAGTAATAAATGCAATGTCTTTGTCATCATCGTGAAGTGGCTGTCAGGAATGGGAAATAATCTGTGCATAAAATACAAAGGTAGAATGAGTACTATTATTCATTAAACACGTTTACTTGCCATCGAGGACGTAGAAACTCTTAGAACTTTTTTGAGCGTCCAAAGGTCGTGATTTATTATGACACATTTAGCCAAATGAGAAAATGCACGCCGCATCAGCCAAGATTCAGGATACAAATAAGAGAGAATGATATTCTGACTGCCCATATGCGTCCCTGAAAAGGGGAAAACCTGCCAAAAACATTATAAGCCCATACGCCGTGGCTATGCAGAAGGGCTTTGTGACCAGAGTGAAAAATGAAGTAATCTAATGTGTCATACAAGAAAGAAAATTCGTGACAGATGGTCTCCGGGCGCGTAGTGTGGGTCGGTTCCAGCTGCAGCAATTGTTCGCAATTGAAGCTATGAGGCCGTGAGGAGAGACGTGAAGTTGTATTTGAGGCCCAAGGCATCTTCATGACGTCGCTGAAGGAATGGGGCAAAGCGGGAATCTGGTCCGATAACGGGATCGAGGGAAGCAATCAAGCCATACATTTAATGGTTTTTTTTAAACACGGGGCGGATTGTTTGTCAAAGGGTTGGGATGTCGATCGTCCGTTTCTGGACGAACAATATGGGTTATCGGTGTGTCGGGCTCTGCACCTGCTGCTGCCTCTTGATATCTGGGAGGCCGAATACGCTCGATTCCGTCCCTGGATAGCGTCCTTAATGGTATCGCAAGTCCACTAGCGGGGTCTTGTGCGATCCCGACCGCTCCCTGTGCTGTTGTAGTCCCTTGCTTTGGTTCGTAGGGTGGCGGAGCTTCTCCATGCTCATTGAGCCCTTCTTCACGTCTTACGAGGCCTGCAGTCTGATTATGTCTCCAGGCTCCATGCATCCACCTTCGAGTATTGACCCACCCATCGAGGTCTCTAGCCAACGCATTGTGCCCACTCAATCGCATTTGTTCTTTCCGTCGCTTTCTGCGTCTGTGAATCAACCATAAGCTAATGACGATAAAGAAACCGAACGCGGCGAGAAATAAGAAGTAATAATTGAAAACGGTTTCGCTCCGTTGTCGATCCACGTCGGCGGGGTCAACACTAGGGAAAAGTTCAGGTTGGTATGGGCTATCCTCGCTTGTCGTGGATGAGGAGGGAATGTTTGGAATCGCCGGGGTCGTGAAAAGGGTTGTGGCCTGTACTTGAGGATCGGTTCGAGAGATTGGGCTTCTCATTGTGGACGAGCTGAGAATCGGCGTACGACCTGATGTCAATGTTGTCGATGAGAGGGGCGCATCGGATATTTGAGCGTACGAAAACCTAGGGAAGAGCGAGATGAAAAATAGCAGCGGCGTTGAAAATATACTACAGGGAGTCTGGTGTTTCCGAAGGGTCCGTGGGTGTCCCATCCCCATCTTGAATGACACTGCTCCCCGACAGGGAATATCGAATGATGTTTGACTGGGAGGCGCCGGATTCAACAGTTGTGTGTGGCGAACGGAAGTTGTGACGGGAGAAGGACATAGGGAAAAGGGCGTGCGCTTCTAGCCCACGGCGGAGGGCTCGGGGAAGGAATTGAGGCGGGTCATCGTCTCAACAGAGCTTAACGAGTCGATTGAGGTGAGCATGTGCAACTCTGCAATGTGGTGAGCAGTGATGTGATATATGGGTTCCGGAACCCCGGATCTTCGTTCGGATCTAGTCTTGAAACGGAAAGGTGACAAGACGCTATGATTGCTACTCTGCGTTATCAATTTGCTTATTAGTATTAATACCATCGCGAACACCCTGTTGGCTACGACTGCAACTCCGTTCTCCCTTTCCTTCTCCTCCTTCCCACAACCATCGAAGAACCTCTCACACGACAACCGACATGGTCAAAGCTACAAGAGGTAGTCAACGACCCCCTACTCTACCGCGCTCGCGCTCGCCTTCGCTCACCTTTTGCTAGGCACTCTTGTCAGGTGTGATGCATCCATCAAAGCCATGCTTCTCGACATCGACGCTAAACATCGGAACGACTTTATCATCGAAGAACTCGACGAGGAACATGTTCTAGTGAAGGAGACCAAGATTGCAGAGCTCAAGCAGCGTCTGCAGAGTGTGAGCATTCACCACCACCGCACACCTTCGCATCACTAATCTATCGCAGATGATGAAAGAACGTTTGAAGGAGCCCGAGAGTTCTGAGTCAGAGGCTTAGATCCATCTAGTGCTTTTATTGCTATCTTTTATCCAGCTTCTACTCCGCTGCACTCGCCCTCCGCTTCTGATTCAACACCAGTCCTTAAGACATTCTTTCGGCCTGCGCTGCGCCCGCGATGCCTGATACCCAGGGAATACGTTGGGGGGCAAACAATTCAGCGTCTGGCTTGAAGTCTGTCAGGGCGCTTGTACCATCTAGAGTACCAATCTTATCCTTGGGTTAGCCTAGTACGGAGCTCAGGGAATGTGAGCGCCGCGTACCTTGACAACTTTCAGTCCAGGGAAAGCACCTCCTTCGCGCCACATGGTTGATCCGCAATCTCCGCTGCCTCGCGATTAGAACAATTTCGTTTCGTCCAATTGCTAGCCTTACCAGAAGTAGCTATGGAAATCATTTCCGCTGTCGGCCTTGGTGCTATAGATCTTTGGTGTCCCTTGAACTAACTTGAAAGCGCTTTCCGGGAACACAGCGTTGGTGCTATAGGTGGAGCCGCTGATCTTGCGACAGTCCGAACAATGGCAAAGGGCCTCGAGAACCAAAGTCAGCATTGCCGAAAAAGAACTTGGACCGCATAGGATACCTTCTTGACAGGTTGGCCCTCAACCTCATAACGAATGTTACCGCACACACAGCCTCCGGCGTTAGACATGGTTTATTTTTTTGAGGGGTTGAGCTTTAGGAGCAGGGTGGATGGTAAAGACGAGGAATGGGCAGGATGGTTGAAAGTGTTGACGGACAGAATGAACCTTTTGGAAGGTTTTATACTTGTGCTACCCCGCGTCTGACCGCCGACAACATCGCCGAGAGCACCCCTGGAGCATGTATCATGTATCATGTCAGAATTGCCCCTCCATCCAACTCGCGCTAGGGTCGCTTCAACAGTCTGAAGAGATGACGCATGAGTTAACCGGTACTGGTGTGGCAAGTGTTCGCCAAGGAGGTAATTTCCAGGTACGGAGAAAGCGCAGTATAGGTAATGATTACTATTCGGCCACGAGCCATGCTCACCGACTACCACTATGAGGTATAATTCCAAATATTGGAGCATGCCGTCCGGTCGAGAGGCAGCCTTGAGACATACGGCCGAACTTTTCGCAGTCTGATAAGCTTCAGCCACATGGATTCCACATCACAACCCAATTAAGGTTTGTCTTGCGACGGGAGATTTAGAGCACACGTGGCATATATGAAGTGGTCCAAAATTTGGCATTAGACGTTTTCCTTTATCATCCATATAGTCTTCGCACGGAAAGGGAAGAATGCAAAGGTCTGCTTGGGGAGCAGTCAATTGATACTCTGCTGCGAGGTTGGGGAGGATTCTAGGAGAAAACATCGTATGGCAGATTTCACGAGACGCCTGTATAGTACCAGTAGCTTGATCGAAGTTGACAAATATTGACTTGGGACCCAAGCGTGATGAATTGCTGATCCCACAGCCCACTCGTCTGCAGTACCGCGGGGCAATTCCGCATCCCGATTTTAGGCTAGAGTGAATCACGTGAGGGCGAGACATCCCCGCGTTTCGATTTATTTGGTGAGGCTCTGCTAGACCTTCGTCCGCGATGCTTGTACGATATCATGGCCCAACACACGATTGACCCGTAAACCCCTGGCCCCAGGCTCACTTCACCACGACCACAACCGCAACCGACTTATTCTTTAATCAACATCCAACCGCAATGGCCACCAACAACGCGCCCAACGTTTGGACGCAGATGGAATACGTGCCTCCGCGTGGTCAATGTAACTTCAAACAAAGCATCGTGTCAGCAAAGTGCCCCTGTCTGCGCTTCATGCTGCATCCTCTCAAGGTTCGTATGTATCAGTAATTTCAAATACTACTGCCCCGCTAATCCTCATAGAGCGCATCCAGCTACGAATGTGACGGGTGTGGCCACCACGCCTCGTTTCACGCCATGGAGAACAGGGTAGATGATGAGATACGCAAGCGCTGGGCGCTGGAAGCAAAGGAGAAACTAGGGCAGGTAGATCAGTCGGGTTCAAGACCGAAGAAGAGGATGAGGGAGTTGGAGTATGGAAACGACAACCACAGCGGACTTGAAGGGCTGACGAACGGCCGATATATCGAAAATGGCACATTAAATCCGGGAGGCCAGGGGGAGGCCGGCTCTAGCAATTCGAAGCCGAAGCCGAAGAAAAAGGGCTCTCTGCCAGTTGCGCGAGTACGAGGTGGCATGAGGTCCAGAGGGAAGGTCACAGAGGTCTTAGACGATGATGAGGATTATATCGAGCTGGACTGAAGATCGGTAATCAACTCGGGGTTTGGTGTTTGGCGTTCTGGTATTGTGCAGGTTTATTTTGACAAGAACGACGGTTTCTTTATCGATACCCAATCCCATCTTCACCGACTACTTATGAATTTCTCGAAATATACAGTTCTTATTACAGCAATTTAGGGTAGATACAATCATGAGATATTTCAGAGGCATATTTTCACCATCCTCTGTTTCCCTGGGAGGAAACGCCAAGACATGACTCGTGTAATATATTCCCCAACTTCATGTTTCACAGAGCTTCAAGCTTCACGCACCTAACAAATCATGCCTACACACCTATTGCAAATATAACACCCGATCCTCTCATATCCTCCTCCCTCTACTAAAAACGCAGGCGTGACGCCACCCCGCCTGCGCAATGGCAACCCCAACTCCCTCGACCAACACGCCTCAGAAGCACCTCGCAGCCTTCTCCTCACCCATACCGCGCAGTGTTCCGATGATGAACTTCGACTCGCCTGCTGTCATGAATCTCCTTCAAGAGGGAAGCGTAGGCATGGGAATAAGCATGAGCGGCATGGGGATGAGCTCGTTGGGCCTGAGCGCAAGCGCAATGGGTCGCGCAGACGAGGACGAGCGGCGGCGGAGACTGGAAAACATCATCGCGACACTAAAGACAAAGCCGGGGAGAGTGGGTGAAGAGGGCATAATAGGATTGTGCAAGAAGGAGGGGCTAGATGTGGAGCGCGAGGAGCTCCCAGGCGGCGTCGTTATGCTGGCACTCGTGATTGGGAGCGAGGTCATGTGCGATGTGAGTATCGCGCGCTTCAAATATAGAAGAATAAAAAATCCCAATCTAATGATTGACAGGTCTTTGTAAAAAACGGAGAAATCGAGAGTGTCAAGCTAGAAACGGCTATTGACCGCGAGCGCCCGGGCTTCAACTTTGGGCCTACAGGATCTAAGATCCTCCTCGACAGCCTGAGTCCGCTTCCCGGCATGACCAAAATTAACCTTACACTGGAGCGCTTTTCTCACAACCTGGATAAACTCCTGCGCATGGATAAGCTCAGTGCGCCAGAGAATGGGGGTGTGAGTTGCTACCAGGCGATCTTTGGTGTGTATACAAGTCTCAAGAAGTTGTTTGAGAATGAAAAGAAGATGGCATTAGCGGTCTTGGATGCAAATACGCCGTACGCGAGCCAGAAGGCAGAGAGGGAAGTGCTGTGCAAGAAGAGTGGACGCCCGAGGATCAATGCTGGAACGTGTCTGGGACTGTCGCTGGAATACTGGATGGACCGCCGACATATGATACGTGGAATAGCCTCAAAGCAGCCTGCTTCAGCCAAGGGCAAGGAGAGAATGGACATTGACCCTCATGTGGAGGATGAGTACCCAGAGGACAACGATACCGAAAATAACAAGATTTACGCGCTGACCATCGAATGCGAATCCTCACCCTCGTCCATGTATTCTCCGATCCGAATCTCTGATGCGTGGATTTCGGACGCAATCGAAAAAGCACCAGACGTGACAATCTCGGATATTGACAATATCTTGTCCAACACACCTACAATAGACTGGCTAGATCCACCCGACACATATCTTCCGGCAGCAGCACCAGGAGGTGACGACGATGCCATGCATCTAGACGCAACGCCGGGCAGACTTCCAAACATCCGGTTCGTTGCCAGGTTCAATCCGCCGATTGCTATTCCCCTCTCGGTGTTCATCAATATTCAGCAATCACTGGGTCTCGACGTGCCGCAGGATATTCGGCCTACGACTTTCGTAGGGCTGGCGCTTCGGCCTGGAGAGCCCGATCCGGGGCTGACCGGCATGGGGGGCGACTCAACGCAAGAGATTCGCTGCGAGAAGACAGTGCTGGTGGTCACTGCAGATGGGGGAGAAGAGCAGCACATTCACGACAATTCCCTCTATGTTCCCAAAACGGAATTCTCGCGGACGATAGAATCGCTTGCTTTCCACCACCCAAAACAATTGGTGGAAATCTTGCCAACACTGCGACAATATGCATTCACGACGTCACTTCTGCAACATACCTTCCACTCCACTTCCTCGTCGACTTCTGTTCAACCCCGAGCGACTTCACAGATAACGCCTCCCCCCACACCAGACAAGCCCCTTGCAAAATCGAAACCGCTACAAGTTGACACGGCCCTGTACTACGCTCCGCCCGTTCCCCGCATAACACTGCATGTACCACACCCCACATCGTCACCTTCCTCGGACTTGCTCGCATCTCTCCTCTCCACGTCAATATCTGGGCCCTCACCCCTCAAAGTGAGCATAGAGGTGTTACCGAACGCAGAAATCGCCATCAGCGATCAAAATATTGTCGATGTGCCACCTACATCTATGGGGAAAGGGGCGGCGGATCTAGGACTGGGCATGGAGTTGAGTAGGGAGGACGAGAGAGTGAAGCGGATCGCGAAGGCGCTAGACGTGTGTGCCGATTTAGGGATATGGGGGGAGTGGTTGAGAAGAACAGTCGGAAATACATGAGCTAGGTGGAAGAAGCGTGAGGTGGTGGTGGTGGAAGTTTTTTTTTTTTTTTTTATAAATAAATAAATAAATAAATAAAAATAAAAAAGAAGTTCGACTTTTGTTAATTCCGCACACCATTATTCCAGATTACAACTCCCAATCCACGAATAAAGTGACAATATCCTACTACTAATATTACTACTACATCTCAGTGCTGCATACTCTGTACCCAATTCGGTATCTTCAAGCACATACTACTAGACCGACTGCCTGACTGGTACTAACTCACTAACTCACCCCAACTCACTACTTACTTACTCCGCCCATGCGGAAATAATTACCTCGGCTCGTAGCATTTGTCCATCTTTTCTTTTCCTTTCTTTTTTTTTTGCCCCTCCAAACATATAGTTGTGTACACGAGTAGCACCTGATACCGGGTACATGGCTATAGGCTACTCTACCACTGGCTTTGGAACATGCGGCATACATTGCCAGACTGGGCTATTATGATGCTCTACTAGAGGAGTGCACCTTACGGAAACTTGGCCATATATATTATGTCATCAATAATTGGGGGGGGGGGGG
>JAAZQE010000926.1:0-11114 GCA_013620735.1 Clavariopsis aquatica
GTATAGGGCTGTCACTTAAGTGAAAGTTAAAAGATTTTGGAGAAGGTTAGATTAGCTAGAAAGAAAACGTAGTAAATTTGGACAACCCAAACAAACACTCGAATTTCACAATCAAAACTAGACAAGGTACTCCCCCTCTAAGGTCAACCCTACATATTTCTATGAAATAGTAGCATGAAGGGGAAGGTAAACAACAGTCACCGATAGTTGTCAGAGCCACTGCTGGCAATATCGCAGCACGCTATACCTCCTCTGGTAACCGAGGTTACCAATGGCAACCTCCATTATCTAAACGTGTTGGTTGGGACATTATCGAACTTTAAAGCAACACTAAACCTATGCCCTCTGACTGTTAGAGATCATCTGCGCGTTTCGTCTCCAATTTGTCTCGACGCTGGGAACGATGCTTACAGGTTCTCAGCAGGACACTATCAATTACCAGGAAACACCAAACATCATGATGCGGGTAGTTGTGAATAGCCTTGGTGTTGAACAAACTATATTCACAAACAAGGCGGATTTGGCTCCCGGACCCCTCACAATGAAAGCCAGCCAACCACGGTCTCGGGATTCCTTACCCGATTGCAACGAACTACACACACTTGGGCTCCTGGCCTCTTATAGAACGCTTATTCTCACCAGCTTCCTTGATTTCGAACCACTGCGACAGATAATACCATATATCCTGAAATTATTGGACTACAGAATTTTTTTTTAGAGAATTTGCTATGGCATTGGCCGACATGTCCCTCAAGGGAAAGATCATCCTGATCACCGGGGGTGCATCGGGTGTGCTCTCTTATTCCTACTTTTTCTAACCATCCACTAACATGGACCAGGAATTGGTCTCGCACTCACAAAACAATGCCACGACCTCGGTGCTCGCATCCTCGTCGCCGATTTAAAATCTACACCAGCCTACGACACCTTTGCCTCCTGTTTGCAGAACATCATCTTTGTTCAAGCTGATGTAACACAATGGTCCTCATTCACTCGCATCTTCGCCGCGTGTGAGGAGAAGTGGGACGACGTGCCCGACTTCTACGGAATTTGCGCAGGATTATTTGAACCACCATTCTCCAATTTTTGGGATGATACGGAAGACGATAGTTACAAACAAGTCGAAGTTAATGTCAGCCACCCGATCAAATTGACGCGATTGGCAATGCGGAAGAGTCTGGGGCGTGGGAAGAGGGCGAGCGTATGTATTATTGCGTCCATTGCTGGTATTTCCGGGAGCATAGCAGCCCCACTTTATTGCGCGACTAAACACGCCATTATCGGCTTCGTCAAATCTCTGAAAGATACAGAACCCCTCACTGGCGTCAAAGTTACCACAATTTGCCCTGGGCTAGTCAATACACCTCTCTTCACTCCATCCAAAGTAGAACAGTTCTCGTTCGCCGAGAGTAAGGCATTGAGTCCCGAGAGTGTGGCGTCGTATATGCTGGATATGTTACAGAAGAAGGCATGGGAGTGTGGGAGCATGTTGGAGTTGAGCATGTCTGGTCCGAGGAGAATTCCGGAGTGGAATATTCCAGCACCAGTTGGAGAGGGAACGGGGCAGGAGTTGAATGAGGATTTGCAAGGGATGTATAAGGCTATGCTTAAACCAATCGAGGCCAAGCTCAATTCAGAGAAGGGCACAGGGGCGAAACTATAATAGGATCACAAGATTCGACTCAACAAATATTTTTATTTCGGACCTCTTTCACGGTTTTAGAATTCCCGCTCATGTGTGTCCACAATCTTGCCCTCATCGATCACCACGTACTCAACCCCAATTGTGACCGCAATAGTATCCATATCAATCAAATTCTTCTCATCGGGTTGAATCACCTTCTGATAATACGGATCCAAGAATGCAGCTTCGAAGTCGGCATATTTTCTCACCCAGAAATCGCCCATACCATCGTATGAAAGTGGTGATCGGCCAGTGTTATCGAACATTTTTTGTCCAAGTGACTTGTACTCGGAGGTTGTGTGGTACTGAGTTGATGTCAGATACGAGTAAAGCTAAAGACGCCAACTCGAGGTAGAAACGAGGTAGCATCTGTGCTGTATACCTGAACATATTTAATGATACCATTGCGCTGTAGCCACTGCGTCGCTAGAGGGCCGTGTTTGTAGGCCCAATATTGGTTGAACTCATTTTCGGTGGTTCCCATCTTACGGTGTACGCACACAGTGACACGGATCAGTGATTCGGTATTCATCATGATAATGTCCAAACTAGAAAGCCAAGTAGTTGCATAAGTAGGTGCGGAAAGAAAACAGTAAACAGGGAAGCTCGATAGTTCAAATGATATCTCTAATAGCACAAAAGTTCGTATTCTTATAATGAGAATCCATGTGTTGCCATCAGGAGGCCTATTTCAACTTCCCTTGTCTTGGTCGGACAAGCGAAAACAGCCCGGGGGAAAACGAGAGTCGGATATGTGTTGTTGTATGATAAGGCGGATGGCGATATGGGTAATGAACGAAGGAAGAATATATACAACACCGGAGTCGGAGGTACAACTGGGGCTGTTCGGCAAAGGCTGAGGAATTTCCGGAGATGGGTTTGTACATAAGTGCGAGCCCCATTCAGTTGCGTGGCGCTACAACATAGTCATCGTACCAATCTGATTGTGTACTAGATGCCGCAGTATGGGCGCAGATGATGAAGTCCCTCTAGTGAGGGCTTTTGTTAAATTTTAAGAAAAGGCATGTTTTTCAATCACAATCAGACGACGAGGTGGCAAAAGGGAAGGGAGTAAAATTGGAGTTAATTTATGACCGAAGATATCAAGTGATGGAGTCACCAAAGGATTAGCAGTACCACCCTCCATCAATGGGCATTGCATTTCCAGTTATGAAAGACGCATTCTCAGATATGAGAAATTCAATCAGTGGCGGAACTTCTTTTTGGTCTGCGGCCCTGTTTAGTGCCAGAAAACTCGTGTCAAGTTTGGTCCCTCGAATCTCAGCAGATTTTCGGTACATAGGGGTATCAATCGGGCCACTATCAAAATTTGGTCAGTTTTTCAACCTTACCAGAGTTGAGGGAGTTGTTTAGCTTACGGGCAGAAACAGTTGACCCGAATATTTCTCTCGCCAAGCTCCTTCGCAGCAGCTCTCGTCATGCCAACTACAGCGTGTTTTGAAGCCACATAGGCGATGCTTTTTTTCGAGCCCATCAGGCCTAGGATGCTAGCAGCATTGACAATGGAGCCGCCTTTTTCATTGAAGTGAGGTATTTGAGCTCGCATGCAGTTTAATAGGCCCTTGGCGTTGACGCCAAAAATGAAATCCCAGTCATCGTCGTCAATCTCCTCGATTCTGGCGATATTGTTCTGCCTGCCAATGACACCGGCCAGGTTTGCAGCACCGTCGAGCTTGCCGAATTTCTCTACTGTCGCGCTGATCCAAGCTTCCACCTGCTTGCGGTTGCTCACATCGACAACTGTGGCGAGGACCATGCCGCCAGACTGTTCTATTTCGGCAGCGAGTGCTCTGAGGGGTTTCTCCTGGACATCGGCGATTGAGATCTTTGCGCCTTTGCTGGCGAAGAGTTTGGCCGTTTCGAGGCCCATGCCTGATGCGGCTCCTGTTATGACGATAACTTTGCCCTCGATAGACATGATGGCTAAGATGAAGATGGAAATAATAAGTCGAGCTTAGGTATGTGCAGAGCACCCGACAGATGGATGATAGATGCAGACTTAGTGGCACCCACCCTATCTTTAATTTCTACGGAAATATCTCCACAGCGCGTGTATTCGGGGTCCGCTGCGAGGTGCTCCATTACAACATGGGTCGGCTCGGCTGCCGAGACTCCGAGGGTGGGTGAGGACTGAGGGGTCGGCGTGGGTGGAGAGGAGAGGCAGAAGTTCTCCGGGACAAGAGTCCATGGTCCGACTTCCCCGATCCGATCGAAGTCTTGGCATATCTTCAGTTCATCATCTTGGTGGAAGACCATCATCCATATACTCTCCACCGACTGTTGCCCTACATTTTCCCGCACTCCATGAAACGCCTACCCAAAAGGCGCCGCCTTAAAAGGCCTGGCATTGGCCCTCTCCTCCCGTCCCCTTCAATAGCTCCATAGCTTCTCATACTTGGCCAAATTTTCCTCATCCAGCGTTGCCACAAGAATGGCAGATACCCACCGTTCACCACGACCAAATGGCGCCAAACGCCCTGTCCGAATCGCGGGTGCTTCAGGCGGCTTCTCTGACCGACAGCGCGCCATCAGCTCGCTCGCAAAACTCGATGTCGATGTTATTGTGGGCGACTGGTTGTCCGAGTGCACCATGACGCTTCACGGTGCCCAGAAGGTTGCCAACGAGCAACTACGCGCCCAGGGCAAGCTTATGGAGGAGGCCGTCGGCCTCTTCGACCCCACTTTCATTGAAAACTTGGCACCGGCCTTACCCGACATCGCCCGCAAGGGAATCAAGGTGGCCGTAAACGCAGGGGCATGCGACACGGTGCTACTGGCTAGGAATGTGGAAGCCGAAGTACAGCGGCAGGGACTCAATCTCAACGTCGCATATGTTGAGGGCGACGAGGTTACGGACACGGTCAACCGCTTGATTAACAAGGGGGACAAGTTCACGAGCCTGATGACCGGCGAGGACCTCAAAGATTGGGGATATACGCCCATCTACTCGCAGTGCTATCTGGGTGGAGCTGGAATAGCCGAGGCACTCAAGAATGGTGCCGACATTGTAGTGTGTGGTCGGGTTGCAGATGCGGCCCCTGCCATCGGAGCTGGCATGTGGTGGCATAACTGGAACCGTGACAAGGATTTTGACCAGATTGCCGGGAGCTTGATCTGTGGTCATCTTGTTGAGTGTGCAGCCTATGTGACCGGTGGCTACTTTTCAGGCTTCAAGCGGTTGATGGATGGATGCAACAACCTTGGATTCCCCATCGCTGAGCTCTTTGTAGACGGAAGTTGTGCAATCACCAAGGAGCCCCATACTGGAGGGGAGGCAAGTAGAGCGTTCCGTAACAAGGATAGTACACTTGCTTACCGTTTTGTAGGTTTCTGTCGGCACTGTAGCATCCCAGTTACTCTATGAGATCCAAGGGCCACTCTACTATGGTTCCGACGCTACAGCGAACCTCGAAGGCATAGTTATGACTCAGGATGGCGTGGATCGTGTCCTAGTTACAGGTGTAAAAGGCCTACCCCCACCGACAACCACAAAGGTCGGTATGACTGCAGTGGGTGGATATCAAGCCGAATTCCATGTGTACATTTGTGGGCTCGATCTAGAAGCCAAAGCGGAGTGGATCGAGAAACAAATCCGCTACTCCGCAGGTGATGCTGTCAAAGAACTGTCTTGCTTCAAGTTCAGCTTGAATGGCTACTGCCCGGACAACCCCAGGAATCAAGACGTAGCAACATGCGATCTACGCGTCTTTGTTCAAACAAAGAATAAGAGCTTAGTCGATAAGTCAACGCTCGACGTACCCGGTTTCAATCGATGGTGTATGGACAATGGCCTCCAAGGTTGTCCGGGGTGGACGTTGGGTAATGACCAGCGCCAATCCGAAGGAAAACTGTACTACGAGTACTACGTCTCGCTGCTGGAGCAATCAGAGGTGCAGCACCGTGTGGTGCTTCTTTGGCTTGGCAATGAAGCTATCGATATTCTACCCTCCACAAATATGAAGGTATACCCACGTGACCAGCCCAGTTACGAAACAACGGATGCTGTAGAGCTAAAGACGTTTGGGCCCACCACACGAGGACCCCTGGGTTGGGTTGTAGGTGGGCGATCTGGCGACAAGGCATCAGACGCCAATATTGGATTATATGTTCGCCATGATGATGAATGGGATTGGCTTCGCTCGCTGCTCACAATTGATAAAATCAAATACTTGCTCGACGAAGAGTACAAAGGGGGGAAAATCGAGCGGTTCGAGATTCCGGGTATCAGAGCTGTGCACTTCCTGCTGAGGGACCATCTTGATCGGGGCTTCAACTCAACTAGTACGTATGACACACTCGGAAAGAATGTTGGTGAGTACCTGCGAGCCAAGTGGGTCGACATCCCGAACAAATTCCTGGCGAGAGGGAGATTTTGAGCGTGTCGCATTTGCAAGCCTTGGGCGTCATTTTGTTGATTAGCATAATACATGTACTCGTTTCTTGCCCACCTTACCCACCTGAGATTTCCAATCTTTGCCCCGCCCTGTTCCCTATCTTCCATTGGCCCAAGCTCCGGAATTTTACTTCCCGCGTAATCTTTTCCTTTCTCAATCCGGGGCCCCGCAGCCCCAGTACTTAGTGCGTCGATCCGTCTCCACACTAGCGAACGCGTCGATTGAACCACATATCTTTGTCCACCGTGGGAGACGACCTCTTCGTAATCTGACAAAGATTAGCCTTGTCCTATCCTGCATACCAAATTCAATTGACGATAGTACAATGAGTTCCTCTGTGGAATCGGAATTTTCGGCGAGACGTAGAAGGCGTGCATCCATGGCTTGTATGTCGTGTAGGAAGAGCCGCATCAGGGTACGCATTGAATGCTCATTACAGCTACCACTGATATTGATCCGTTCCGTGACAGTGTAGGATTGATGCTGGTCAAAATGCGTGTAATCAGTGTCAACAGACGGGAGCTGAATGTGTATTTGACTCTCGAGATGGACGGAAAAAGTAAGACATCTTCGCACCATGTGCATGTATCGCACACGTAGCTAACATTTCTACAGTCGTGCAAACTCAAAAGCGGTAGCAAACGAGCTGAGCAAACGTATCCAACACCTAGAATCTCTACTCAGGGCAAATGGCCAAGACCATGCTACCCCTGACCCACCAACCATGATAGAACCGTCTCATGAGCCTTCAGATCTTTCCCATCCCATGGAAACTGACTCGGAATCCCAATGCACAGGCTCATACTACGATGAAAACCCACCCCCGTATCTGGAAGGATCAGAAGCTCCCGCAATCTCACAACGAACCGATGTTGCAGTTCACAGTAAAGCCATAGTTGGCAAGCTCATCCCCCGACCAGTTAAATTTGACATGGCATCCGGCCGAGTTCGGTTTTTTGGACCGACAACAAATATGCACATCCTCTCACGGTCGACTTCGCATCGTTCCAAAACACCTGAAAGCTTTTGGCCTATTTCTGCTCTCGTGCGCGACTTGAGTCCAGAAACACATGACTATCTGATTGACCTCTTCTTTGACTACCACAATTCCGCGCTCCACATTGTGCACAAGTGGGCTTTTTTTGATGACATGAAGACTGGTGGAATCCAATTCTACTCAAACTTTTTGCACATGTGCATGCTTGCTGAAGGTTACCGTTATGCGGACAAGGCGCGCCCAGATATTAAGAAACTCGGGTGCCCAGCCTCACATTCAGACTCTTCAACCTTCCATACCAAGGCGAAGAAGATGGCAGAGCTTGAACTGGTGAAACCGGGTGGTGTGCCGTCGATACAAGCCTTCTTCCTCTTGGGTGACCTAGAAGTTGGTATTGGAAGAGATGACATAGGATGGATGTTTGCAGGGATGGCCTTTAGACTACTATTTGATGTGGGACTGCATGTCGATCCAAGTGAGTTGAGGTTGACCGATCGAGAGGTTCAAATTAGACACATGGTGCTTTGGGCTTGTATCATGAATGACGTGTACGCTTCACTTTCATTGCCATCTTGTCATTAGCTAACATCATAGAGATACTGGGCACTGTACCTCGGACGCCCGACGATGCTTAAATCCTCAGACATGGCGCCTGCATGTATGACAAAGGACTTCGATCGTCTTATCGAAAGCCAAACAAGAACATATGCCTATGAGAAGACTATCGAGACACGTGTCTACGAGGCAGTGTTGCGACTTATGGATCTCCTAGAACCATTGTGTGAAACGAGGGATTTGAGAAAGAATTTGAAACCAAGTGATGCATACTTGAAGATCGCCACGATGGATAGAATCCTAAACAATTGGTATGCAGACTTACCAGAAAGGCTTCGGTGGACAGAAGACAATATCAGAACCGCACCGGCCTCGTTTTACCTCCTTCAGTAAGTACCTGCTCCTCATCTTTTCTCGAGCCTTTATACTGACGATTTAATACAGCACACAATACCACACTGCACTTATTCTTCTACACCGTACCTTCCCCGCCACGCAGCCCTCCACTCAATCTCGGCACTCAGGATCAACACACTTCTCTGCTCTCTCTCGCAATGTCTGCATCTCTAATGCTGTACAAGTTGCTGAAATTATAGCACAGTACAAAATACGATTTGCTATCAACCGTATCTTTGTCACTGGACTACAGCATGTGGGTACCGCAGCTACAGCGCTCATGGCCGAGGTCAGCATGTTGAATGTCGAAGATGGAGATGAAGGGAACAGAAAACGATTGCTGGAGTATTTGGTTCAGCTGAAGGAAGCTATGCACGAGATGAGCGACATGTACCAGCCCGCGGTGCTAATGACTACAGTTGTCGAGCACTTTGTTAGAGACTCGGGGGTGGAGGGACTGAGTGCGAATACAGCGACTTGGTCTATTTTGAACCGTACAAAAGGGAAAACGAAACAAGCTAACACTGTTACGTCCACTACACGGACTACTAGGGCAAATACACTCGTTCCCGATCTGTCCTCTTTGTTTTCATCTTCCTCGGCTTCGACTACGGACCTGAACATCTCTGTGTCAACACCCATACCTACACAAACCAGCCGTAGCATTCAGACCCCATATGAATCTACGTCCGGACTTCCTTTCTTACCAAGCTCGTGGTTTGAGGAAATTAATTGGGAGGAGGATACCGAGTTTCTGAATTTAATGGGGTTGAAGGATCTTCAGGCTGTAGGAAGTGGAGTTGGAGGGGGATTAATGCATATGCATATCAGTGAAGGCATAGTTGGATTTGAAGAGTTAGACGAAAGTAGTGTTGGGGGCAGGGGGTTATATAACTAGAGAAGTTGGACATGGGTAATCTATTTGAGTGCGACACAGTTTTCTACGTCCATCTTCGTCAAAATCGATTTGTTCAATCCTCCTCATATGTCATCTCATTGAGGACGAATACTTAAATGATAAGTCTAGGAGTCTGTGATATATTCTACTAGATTTCCAAAGATGGTAATTCCGTAAGAAAGGGTGGATCTCTGCGCTAGTCTATCGGAGAATTCTGTATGAGTAAAACCTTAGGGGTTTGATGTGGGCCGTGGTATTCAGAGAAGAAAGTAGTCGAGTATCGCAATTCATGTGCTCAATATAGGCTCAAAAGGATCATGGTTGAAGGAATTCAGATTGCAAAAAAAATAAAAAATACAATTATACTAATTATGTACGGCACATTTGCAGAAGAAATTTAAAACTACATTCCCAGCAATTAGAAGTGTGACCTAATTGTATGGGCCCGGTCGCGGGGTTCTAACTAAATTTGTTTCACTACGATTCCATAACGATATTTCCCAAAGTGGTTAACTCCATAGGCATCATCATCCTTCATTGCGCGTTTCTGCTTTAGGATATACGCGATTGAGGAATCATTTTCATATTTGTGTTTTACTCGGAAATGCCCCGGAATATTAGGGTCAGATTGGTTTCAGGTAGTCTTATCTCCTGAGATGTAAATATAAGAACAGGGAGTTTTTCTCTGTAGTCAGGCATAAACTCACGAACCTTATACCTACACGTTTAAAATCTACTGCTTTCTATATTCGCATATGTATTCCAACCTTTGATAGGTTCTCGAATAACAATCACAAGATCCTTTTGTTCCATTGAACATCCAATTATCTGTTACCCTTCTAGCCTCACGAAATCACGATGCATTTCACACACATGACCTTAGTTCCATTCTTACTCTTATCAGCAATTCTCGCATTACCTATATCCTCAATCAAATCAACATACATTATCCACCGCCGACAGATCCCGCAAGCTGCCACTGGAAAGGCAGTGTACCTCATCACCAACGACGTCCAAAACGCAATCGTCGCAATTCTAATAAACGGCGATGGAACACTGGGCGATGCATCAGTCACACAAACTGGTGGTTGCGGAGGATCAACTTTGAATACCAAGGGGCAAACAGCTACACCTGATTCTCTAGTTGCACAATCGTCACTCACAATTGCTGGAAATGTAGTTAATCCTAGTTTTCTTCCGTTGTCTGAGCTTTATGACTAACGTAATGTAGCATATTTTTGCAGTGAACGCCGGTTCCAATTCTGTATCCATGCTCGCGATATCTCCCGAAGACCCATTAAGTCTCCAACTCGTTGGACAACCCGCCATCTTACCAGGCACATTCCCAAACACCGTTACTGCATCTATGAAGGGCTCACTCCTATGCGTCGGTACCACGGGGTCCAGAGCGGGCATCTCCTGTGCTAATTTCGATGCCAAGAATGGAATCGGGAATATGGACGCATTGAGGCCGTTCGAGCTTGGCCAAAGCGATCCACCGGTTGGGCCATTAAATACCGTCTCTCAAACATTCTTCTCAGATGACCAGAACATGCTCTTCACAACTGTAAAAGGGGACCCAACCAAGAACAATACAGGTTTCTTGAGTGTATTTCCCATCGAAAGCAGCAAAGCGATAATTTCTACATGTGGTGGGCCAGTACCTAGCCAATATTCTACACTTTCAACGAAGGAAACACGATCCAGCCCCGCTGGGACCGCGGTCCTTTTTGGTTCTCAGCCAATTCCTGGTACAAACCCACCCCAAGTATTTGTGACAGATGCTTCCTTTGGGGCCGGAATTCTTTCCATCAACTCCACCATGTCAGCAACTCTTTCTGCAAAGCAAGTGCTCATTGGTCAGAAGGCAACCTGTTGGGTCACCATCTCAGCTCTCACAAAAACGGCATTTATAACTGATGTGGGTGTCAACAGAATTGTTGAGATGAGTTTAAAGGATTCGACAATAATCGAAACAATTGATCTCACCCAAGAGCGAGCCAGTGCCCAAGATCCAGGGTTGGTTGATCTTCGAGCTGCTGGGGGATTTTTATATGCATTAAGTCCCGGGAATGGAACGACTTCGGCTGCAATCAGTGTAGTTGATGTGAAGAGTAAGAAGTTAGTGCAGCATGCGAAGCTAGGTAGTGTAACAAAGTGAACTTGGTT
>JAAZQE010000927.1:0-11097 GCA_013620735.1 Clavariopsis aquatica
ACACACACACACACACATACACATAAACCAGATTCAAGGGCTAAAGGTGGTGGCACTATAGTAAGGAAAACAAAAAGCCGATGAGTAGAATATATCTTAGACCACTAAGAGAGATGCTACGGCGCTCCTCTCCGTCTAGGCAGACTCTCTACTACACCCCGCCCCAAATTCATCATCCGACCAAGCAATCAAAATCGCTGACTTGAGGTATGGAGTAGTTGGGCGTTCATTTCAGTCTCTCTATTCGCGTACTGGATCACATCTAGGGGAGAGACTTCAAGGGCTACATACATACGCGTTGGAGGGGCGCAGTATCGGTCATGATAGACTTTATCTAGAGAGTAGGGTAATCACCATCAATGTGTTTAGCACATGAACATGAAAAAATAGGTTTACCAATCGCCGTGTTGTTCCTAAAATACGCCCCACAACACCTCTACTTACCAAAACGCTATATCGAGTTGAAAAAGACATATTCAAGGAAGCACACAGCAACATCGCGAAACATCCTACAAATACTAGCCTAAGCCAAAGAGCCAATGTCCCCGCTTCAACGCCTTGTAATGAAACCAGCACAAATCACATCCTCCTCTATAACCATCCCAACCAGCTACCCATCATTCCTTTCTTCATATACAGTTGTTTAGAACCAATAACTGCCCCCGCTTTTACTAACTTCAAAAGTACATCCTAGTCCCTTGCCCATCTCAGCAAGTGCCCGTTCACCCTCTTGGAGTTCTCGTAGAACTGTCTCCCCGACTAAGGGCCCATCAGCTAACGTATCTTTAACATGGATAACCACGACCTTGAGTCCCTTTAGTGGAGCATCAAACGCCGCTGACATCAACGCGCGACTATGCTCCGCAGACACATGAGTAAGACTAAGAGCTGCTGGGGCAGAAGGATGGCCCTGGTGTGTTGGTGTCTGGGTGCCTGTTATGGCTCGTCCGCCAGAGACGGGGGTAGGCGATGGCGCATAGTCAGTCATGATCTCGTCGTCTGCATTATCATGCGTATGAGTGAGACCACGGACTTTGCTTGATTTCCTCGCAGAGGACTCGAGGGCCCCATCAACGTTCGCCATCAGTCCATTACTCGCACGCTTTCTCTTCCTCCCCTTCCTTAGTTCCTCCTTCTCACGCTCATGCTCTCGCCGTGCCTCCTTGACCATTTCAGCGAGGTTCGTGAGTTCGGCAATGAGATGACGAGGGGAGAGATGACCGTACAGCACTGCGTCGCCTTGGCTGTTGGTGTAGCTACATTCGATGAATATACCAGTTAGGATGCCGCCCGCGATCTTGGGCGCGGCTTCAGCCCAGACTTGGGCAGTCCGTGGGAAGAGCGAGAGAGAGTCAGGCTCGACGTCGCCAAAGATCAAAATCTCTTTGGGCGGTGTGTGGGACGTCGCTTCCGTGCGAATAAAATACGCGGTGGAGTCTATCACGCATTGATTAAAAGAGTTTCCTCCGCTGGCCGTGGCGCTTCTTCCGACGCCGGCTTCAGCTGTATTACCGGTGAACAGTGGCGTTCCAGGTGTGCTTTGTGTTGGATGAGAGAAGCTTAAGGAGCGACCTTCACGGCCGTCTGCAATGGAGTCGTGATGTGTAGAAGTACGTTGGATACCAGGTGTTTCAGGTGGATTAGCATTAGAGCCGCGGTGAGCGTGACCAGAGCTCCCAATGCAATGTCCGTGGCTGACTTTGAAGCCTCTTACACCTAGTCCTTCACAAACTTCAATATAACCTCTTCCACTACCTTCTCCAAGTGCGATATTCCCTCCTTCTGCTAGCCTCTGGAAAGTCACCAGTCCCACGCCTCCATCTTCATCGGTGAGATTTGGCCACAAGATATTGTTGAAAATGTGGGTTTTGATGGCGTTCACAGTGAATGGTAAAGCGGCGAGTCGCTTGGGCCGAGAGGTGTTGTGAAAAGCAGCGGTATTTATTACAAAGCCAGAGACGTGGTCCAAGTGCGGATGTGTTATGAGATATGTCGAGACATGTTCCCTCACAACATGCAACGCGTTTGCTCTTGCGCTTGCATGTGGAAACGCCAATCCCGCAAAAGCCCCACTCTCAAGAGTAGTCGTCTCTGGAAGGCTTTCAATTTCGGATTCAGGTGAGTCAACGCTGGACTCTTCGTCAGATATTGAGACATTGGCGGTTCCTGGTGATGGCGAGTCCTGATCATGGGGAGTCCCGTTGCCGTTCCTGTTGCTGGCCCTATTCCCGGTCCCATTGCCATTCTGACCTTTTGGAGGGGCCTTGGGTTTTGCGTCGGAGACGAGCGGGAAGTCAGCCTCGAGAATGCGAGTGATCGCAGCGAGGTGGGAGCCCGCATCGACTGCCAGCACGGAATTCTTGGCCCATTTGGCGGCAGTGGAGCGAACGAGGAAGCCAGTGACAATATCTTCGCTTGGACCGCCACCAGCACCCTAGCGATAGTGAGTACAAAAGCGTGAAGGATGCGAAGGGGAAGGAAAAAGCAGAATGGGCGTCTTCGGAAAGAAGAAAATGGCGCATGTCAAACATGGTCACCCCTACGATCCAAAGCAGATGAATATGCTTATCTTCATATGGCGAATGAGAGAGAGAGAGAGGGAACAAGAGACCTACCAAACAAATCACCTGAAGGGCAGGCTCGTTCGCATGATTAGACGTACGACGAGCCTGACTGTGTCCATCACTCTCCTTCATTCCCGCAACCGGCTCTTTTTGAATTTATCGCAACTTTTTGGGCGTTCTAGTTTCAACCACGCTGTCGCAGATTGCTAAAACGCAACCGAACATGCACCCGAGGGGCTTTTTCGATTGCAGATCTCCCGTTCGAACCTGCGCTCTCCCGCTCGCACACCAGCCTTGTCTCAGCCACCCGTCTTTAAATCCCACTCTTCTCGAAAGCTAAGCAAATGGCGTCACAACGCAGAACGTGGCCGTAGAAGCCAGCTCAACACTCTCGTTTGCGCGATGGTGAGCGGGTGGATGAAAGCAGGCACGTGCCGTTTGACTGGGACAACCAAATAAACGGACACTGGCGGTTTTAATCAAACACCCTCGCTGCGCTCCTTTGCAGGCAAATTTCGGTGCGGCCCAAACGTACAGGCCAACTAGCAACTCCGGCGACTAGTTGTACACACTTGCCTCTGCCGGATCGTTCGTCGTGATGCGGACACCCGTCCACTCCGTCGAGTCCTGGCCGAAATGTCCCACGTGTGCAACACAAACTTGGTCGAGGCCTTTTTTGGGAACAAAGTTGCGCCAAAGACGAGAAACCCCACTGAAGCTGTCTGGCTGCGTTTGCGACAGCTTGCGCACCTGACTGATTGACTGATTGACTGATTAACTGACTGGCTGGTTGACGGACGGATTGATGGTGGTAGAACACGATCCGCTCGGAGCGTCGGACCTTGCACAAAAATGCACGGCAGATGTTGCCGGTGATGCGCGTGTTCCGTGTACACAAGCGCTCCTCTGCCTTGGGGTCCGGCGTCCGAGGGAGAGAATGGGCGAGATGGAGTTGGGCAGGCAGTCTATTGTTCGTGCCGGCGTTGAGGTTAAAAGAAAGGTTGGACCCTCAGGTCCCGGCCCGTCTTTCGTAGAGGCTCCAGACAGCCAGCCAATCAGAGGCGATCCCAACCAGCGCCACACATCTGGCGCCCGTCTTTGAGGGCAACCCCAGATCTGAGGCGGAGCAACACTCCACACAAGTTTGGGTTCTTGTGAAGTGCACGCGTCTCCAACAAATGGTCGCTGCATACTGCCTGTTCCCACGCCTGCTGGGAAATTCAGATCACAAACAGTAGCATTTCCTTCGTCCCGCCAACGGCCTCTGGTTTTGCCTAGTACTGTACGGTTTTTGCCCATGGCCTGCCAATATGCTGCGCGCGCTGTTGTACTAGCTAGCAGTACTCCTACCTTCTCACACTAAGAATTCGCTCGGATCTGCATGCAGGCAGTAGGTTCACAGACGCTGACAGGGAGCTTAGGCCACCTGTGAGCTGTTAATCCTACTGTCACCGGACCCTTCCACCAACTGTCCCACGGATCCCAAGCGGAACACCGAGCCCCAGGTCCAAGTTGGGATATGATCGGGTGCAATCGCTAGAATCTTAACGCATGGCCATATTCCAATCAAATGGAAGCTATTTGGAAGATCAGCCCAGGCATAATGCCCGTCTCGCATGACGAACAATGCGGGGCTGTCAGGTTTCCCTTCTGAAATATGCATGCCACATCACCATGATCATAGTCCGGAAAGTTAGAATGCAGTATGCTTGGTCAACCATACATGATCAGATACCAGATTGCATTGAGTCCGTCTCAAAAAAAAGACGTTTACACATATCGTGCAGGTATCTGACTAGGTCCAGGGCTGCCTGGAGCCCATCCATCATCCATCATTCCAGTCATGAATATTCATCCGTCATTACCCATAACCCATAACATCCTCACCCCACAGTAAAGGACACATCTACTTGAAGACTTTTCCGTCAGCCCACTCGCAGGTCTTGTCACCCACGGTGATGGGCTTGTCCCACGCCCACTGGTCGTTGACAAACTCCTTGTCTTCGACCTTGGTAGGGTCGAGCTTGGTGAACTCGTAGCTCTCGAAGTCGGGGGCGACGTCGAAGGCAGCTGTAGCGTTGTCTCCACGAATTACAAAAGCCCCCTTGATGATAGAATCGTTGGAGGTTCCGTAGACGGAGGCAGCGCCGAAGATGTACTTGCGGCTGGCCTCGAGGCGGGTGAAGAAACCACCAATCAAGTTGGCCGTCATGAAAGTGAGGGTCAACTCTTCGTTGTACTTATAGTCAACCTTCCAGATAGTGTACTCTTCGAAATTGACATTCTCCCAGAACCATGGAAGAGCAACCTCGCGGGTCTCTTCGTTGGAGTATTTCCGCTTCCATTCGTCAAGATCAAAGGTGGCGCGAGGCAACAATGCAATAGGGTGCTTGGGCTTGGGGGCAGCAGGAGCCTCCTCCTCTTCTTCATCTTCGGCCTCCTTCTTAGCCTTGGGGGCAGGGGCCTCCTTCTTGGGGGCCTCCTTCTTAGGGGCGGCCTCCTTCTTCGGGGGAACATTCTTGATGGCCTCGTCGATGAATTCGAGTTTGCCAGCAACAGCCGAGAAGCTGGGTTGGTTCCATACGGTCGAGTACCAACGAGTAACGTTGGGGTTCTCCTCCCGCCACTTCGTGTCAAAGAAGTATTGGAAACCGCGAGCAATGATGCCGGCAGCGAAGATGTCAGCCAAAGTCAGACGCTCACCAACGAGGTAGGTGTGGGTGAGGAGGTGCTCTTCAAGGGTCTGGACAGCCTTGAGAGCCGCCTTCTGAGACTCGTCCACGTTCTTCTTGTTGTACGGATCACGGCCGAGGATAGGACGGAACCAGCCACCAAGCGGGGATAGAACCTCGCTGTTGACATACGACATCCATCGGAGGATGGAAGCGTAGTCTTGCTTGGTCTTTCCGAGGAGCGTGGTCTTCTCGTTCTGAGAGGTCACTGTGAACGGATGTCAGTTGGAGTCATCCATTTGAGCCAAGGGAAACAATATAAACAGATTGCGCAAAAATCAGAGTCTAATTAAGCTCAACATAGTCTTTTCAGACAGGGATAACTGAATGATTTCTTTCATCATATAATGTGCTGGGGAATACAGAAATGGGCAAGTTCGAAACTTACAGTACACAGCGATGGCGATGCACTCGCTAAGGACGAAGCCATCAGCGCCTTCGAAGGTGGGGACCTTGCCAAGCTTGTTGAGCTTCAGGTAGTCGGCAGAGACGCCCTTGGCCGGTTCGGTCTCGACAAACTCGACATCAAGCCCATTCTCCTTGGCTACAGCGAGGAGAGATGTGGTGCGTGGGTTGCCCTAGATCATCAATGTTAGTACTCTACTGTAGTCGATAGAACAAAGGCACATGTAACGCACGTAAACCACTTACCGCATAGCTGTAGAGCTTGCCGAAAGACATGATTGCGAAATTGACTGTGTATGAAGACAGGCGCAGGCGCAGAAATGGGATGGGTTGAGAGGATGGAGTGGTGTATTTTGGAGCGGGGAAAGGTTTTTGTAGGTGTGAGTCGAATTTTTCAGGTTGCTTTCTTGGCACGCTAAGGCCGTTTTCTACCAACCGATGTTGACCCGGTTCTCACAAATTTAGCAGAACGAGTTGCCCCAAGACCTCTTGAAGTGCCATTTACTCCCCAATTCGAGTCACCATGGCTCGCACCGAACTATCCCGGAGCATAAAGAAAGCAGTCGACTCACTTGGAAGCCTCTCCCGACCTCAATGCGACCGGACGCTTCGACAAGCTCGACGGAGCTTCCAACCCTTACACTCACGATGCCTCTCCACAACCGCCCCACGAACCTCCGAGCTCATCAACAGTGCCACCGAGAAGTTCACAGCTGCACCACCAATTGATTTCAGCATACAAGGGCATGAGAAGAAGGGCGGAGGCAAGATCAATTTAAGGTCGCTGCGCGTCGTCCCGGCCTCACCATCGTACTTCAGCGCAAAGCCTACTTTTACAGATGACTTCATCAGTTTGTCGGCGCTCCTACGAACAGTAGCTACTTTGCCCACAGTCTCACCAGCGGAGGCCCCAAAGGTAGCATGGAAGACGATTGACCAGTATCGCATTATGACCAATGAGCCGGTCAAGACACAGCGATACCACAAGATGCTCCATGTGCTGAGGCGGTTGAACTGCATACATCCATCCTTGATGCCCAAGGAAGTCACAGACGCAATGCAGCGGTATAAGAAGGCCGCACAGCCTGGCGATATCAAGCCTGCGGCTGGTGTTATTGATGAGAAAGGGAGAGCAAAGGGCGTTGGCCGAAGAAAGACGTCATCTGCTGTGGCATTTCTCGTGGAAGGCGACGGCGAGGTCTTGGTGAATGGCAGGTCGCTTACAGAGTTCTTTGGGCGATTGCATGACCGAGAGAGCGCCGTTTGGGCACTGAAGGCAACACAGAGGCTGGACAAGTACAATGTTTGGGGTCTGGTCATGGGTGGAGGTGTGACAGGCCAGGCGGAGGCTTTGACATTGGCAGTAGCAAAAGCACTGCTTGTGCACGAACCGGCGTTGAAACCAGCATTGCGACGAGGTGAGTCGGAACTCCCACATTTCTTGACCCTTCTTTTCTTCTTCTGTGGTTCAGCTTGTCCTCGGCATGGCTTTCGGCGCCTTCGTTCATGCACACGTGGAAATTTATGACCTTTTTGCTTGTTTGAACTCTCTCCCGTCAGCCATGCAAACATTGTTCCATGGGGCCGCGCGCTAACTGCCTCATCGCACAGCTGGCTGCATCACCCGCGACCCGAGGAAGGTGGAGAGGAAGAAGCCAGGCCATGTCAAGGCACGGAAGATGCCTACCTGGGTCAAACGTTGAGGCGTGGCTTTCATGTATATTGCTTGTATATTTTCAGCCACATACTCATCTAACGCAGACGGAATATACCTCATGCCAGTGCATCTTTCACTCGGACAATAGGCAGAATCTGGGTGTGGTATGCGGCGTGGACCTCGTGTTACTGTTCTGTTTGATCCTCTGCCGAGCCGTGTATGCATCGAGATACGGCGGCCTAACAAGCGGTGTGTCCGCCTTCCGGAGACGTCTTCTCATTAGGACACCCCCCGGGTGTAAATGCTGCGTCAAGCAGGCTTGCTGTGACTTATATCGAAGTTTGGTTGAGACCGAACAGTGGGTGCTGGAGCGTCCCGTCTGCATTGAAACAGCATTCCCCAACCTGGTATTTTTTTTTTCACGAATCCGGAAGATGGGATGTTTCACAAACCCTTCTTTCCAATGCCCCAGACACTCTCCCGGTACACCTACAACAGACACTTGGAAAATAAGAACCTTGGCTATCAACTACCGCTTCGGACGGGAAGGGTATTTTAGAGGGCACTATGAGAAGGGGTGACAGTATGGCTGACAAATAATAGCGAAATTTAGTAGGAGCGAAAGAGCTGAAGGCGTTGGTTGCCTTCAACCTTGAAATCGCTTAAGCCTGGTGTGCAGAGCCTTACTCGGCCATGAAAACAAACAGTACCAATTACCTATAGGACAAAGCTCACTGGGGCGTTCGAATCAGGGAGATGGGTAACGGTTTGGACGTCGCTGCCCAACAATTTTTGTTGGCCATGATCTGATTCTGAATCATGCCTCGGTCACGGTTCGCAGGCCTTACTCGGCAACCACTCACGGCACCTTGTTGTTCCGAACCCTACACACTCGGCCCCCTTATGCGTTCTCTCCATACTAGATTCCTATTGGTGTGTGGGGGACCGCACGGTCGCTGACGTGTGTTTGGAGACATGCACCTTTGGCCGTATTTTCGGAAGGAGAGTCAGGGTGGTTTGTTTTGCCGGAATAGAGGCTGATGAAAGGTGGTGGTGGGAAGCTGGTGCTCGGGTTGCCCGAGAAGTTTGTTCTTCCATGGTGGAAGTTGGTGGGCTGGTGAGTTGAGGTTCGGTTTGAGATGAGATCAAGGGATCGGAATCCCTGTGTCGATGGCTGGATCGCGGCAGATGTTACTGGACAGGCTGCTTCTTTCGGCTTCAGCACGAATGCGCAGTATAGGAGAAGCTTTGGTCGAGCTGGTCGACATGGACTGTGGTAATCAAAGTACTTGGCTCGGAGTAGGCGCAGGCGGATAGAATTGCATGCCACGGACGGCACACACACACACGCGCGCGCACAGATGAGCAGAAAATTAGTGGTTTGTCGGAGCAAACTACCGGTACCGTAGGCCATAAGCAGTTTTCCCAGTTGGAGAATGCACACCAATCAACGTACTCGCCCTGTCGCTTCACGAAGCGAGTTGACGGCGAGCATGTCGTTGATGCCGGCACTTGAGCGGGAGAAGCCCCAACGGCTAAACCCAGGGGATATGCTCGAATGCTGCATCGCGCCAGAAGCAGGACAGCGCCGAACATGCGCGGTTGCTGGACTGCTGGTGGTGGTGGTGGTGCTACAGGTGGTGGGTGGTGCTGCTCGTGCTGGTGCTGCTGCTAGCGCACCGTCGAATGGAAGGTGAGCAGAAGCAAAGCTAGAGGGTTGCAAGGAAGAGAATAGTGCTTGTTGGGGGATTGTTGGGTGCGTGGTAACCTGATTGCACGGGCGCTCCGATGGGCACGCGATGAGGTCGGGGTCGGGGTCGGGGTCAGCAAACGGGCGGGCAGCAATTTCGTAACCTTCTGGAAGAAAGTATTCGACGCGACCCTGCAATTTCCTGGGTCGCGCGCGGCTCCCGAGGGACCGCCCTACGATGGCCGTTGATGGATGACGCACCCAACAGCCCACTTTGCGCGCCGCTCGTTTCATCTGGCGGTTGCAGTTGACCATGACGATGAGTCGCGGGTCGGGCGTGATGTCGAATGCGTAGTGGTGCTTCGAGAAGGTTGCACGCTCAGGAGACCCCGGCGTCGACTCGGCGGCCACGTGAGCGCTGCATTCACGACGGGATTTAATAGCGCAGCGCAGCACAGCGCAGAGCAAGTACCTGAGCGCGCGTGCACGAGGGGACTCGTGTTCGCTGTGGGTGTTGCTGTGCAGTGACACCCGCTAGGCTAGGGGAGGATCGAGAGTAGTGGTGTGAGGGTGCGAGGATGCGAACGCGAGCCTCGTCTCTGTCGGGCATGGGAAGCAGAGAGGAGGGACTTTGCGGCAGGAGAGCTCGCGCCACGCCAATCAAGCGCTGCGGAGTGTGGCCGCAATGTGGTGCGTCGCCAGTCTGGCCAGCTTGCCAGCGCGTGGTTCGTGTGCGGCCATGGAGGGCAAACACCAGCTTGCGCTGCCCGTTTCGTGCATGGCCGCTGCCGACGCAGGGCAGACACAGGCAGAAGCGCTCGACAGGTGCTCGACAGACGCCTGGGCAAACGCTGGACAAACACTCGACAAACACTCGACATGCCGTGTGCTGCGTGCTGCGTGCTGCGTGCTGTGTGATGTGTGATGCGTGATGCGTGATCGGCGAGGGACGTCGGGCGGAGACGATCGCCCTAGACGCGAGACCCCTGTCGCTCGCTCGCGATGCCGACGCTGGCCCCTGAGTCCCGTACGGCACAGGCTCGAGGCAGTGACGCTGCAAAGGTTTGGCCCTCTGTACAGACGTCTGATGATTTGAGGTGTTGGATGGAGCCACGGCCGGGACCCGCCACGCAAACGAATCAGCACGCTGCTCGTGCACGAAACACGTCTGCGACGCCCCAGACCACCGCCGTGGGTTCTGCGCTGCCCTCGCCTGTCCCGCCCGTCCCCCTCTGCCCCTCGCGGCGGTGGCTCGCCGTCGGCGCGGAAAAGAAACCTGTGGCGTAGGCCTTGGCGCCCCTTAGCATGGCGGAAGCGTCCCCGGCCTGCGCCCGTGCGCCTCTCGTCTCGTCTGTCCCGGCCTCGCGCTCATCTCATCTCTCCGCATGAAGGCAGGCAGAGAGAGCGCGCCGCCTCTGTCTGACGCTGGCCGTGCTTGTGCTTTTGGTGTTGGTGGCAGTGGGTGGTAGTGGTGTTGGTGGTGGTGCTGCTGCTGCTGCTACTACGGATACTAATTGTGCTAGTGGTGCTGCTGATACTACTGCTAATCCTACTGATGCTGCTGCTGCTGCTGCCCGTGCCTGCTGGCCTCGCGCCGTGCGCCGGCATCCCGCCCACATTCACACGCAGCAGACGAGGCCCTGCACGCCCAGAGGCTGCCGCCCGCATGCAGATCGAGGGCGATCTGTAACCACGGGCTGCTCTGCTAGTCGCGCCCCGCCATATCAAATCGGATCTCGGAGCGTGCAGGGTAGCGTAGCTATGTCGAGGGCTGCTGCTCGTCCTCTGCTCGCTCGTAGTGGCTGCCTTGCTCATCTCTCCTTCCTCTGCTGAGTCTGCTCCCCTCCTCGCCCCAAGCACGCCCGGCCCTATTACTAGTATTACTGTCTGTCCGCCGCCGTGGCGTCCCGCGACTTCCTTTTGTCCCCCCTCCTGGCCCCGGCTCTCTCACCTGGCACTGATCGATGCTCTGTCCACCAATGTGGCTGCTAAAGTTCCCGCCAAAACTTCAATCACTTCTCCCACGCCCCGTCCCCCTCTAGCCTCCTC
>JAAZQE010000928.1:0-11094 GCA_013620735.1 Clavariopsis aquatica
GTGTGTATTCTGATTAGAATTAGAATGTAGTCCAGTAAGAGTATCAAGGCTGTATGGGAAATTAGACCGTGCTAAGTTTAATGAAGACTTATGATCGAGATGAAATGTAACAGAAAAGATACTGCTGTGTAGTATTAACATGAGAGAAAAGAAATTGTATCCTGTTTACATACTAGTAAATTAGATAATGAATGTTATATCTATACACTGTATAAAACACTCACTACCGTTGCCGCGGGAGTGCCCCTTGATATTTCCTCGATGTCGATTTTTTTATCTGACTTGACCTATCGTTTCTAATAGGAATATTCTCCTCAATAATGACAAGTCATAATTGATTCCTACCCTCACACTGGCTACACATTTTAATTCCATGAAGTCATCCGCCCCTCCGATTACGTCTATAGAAGCCTGCTTTCAGCAACCTAATATTTCCTCCACAACTCCTCTTCCATTAATCACAATCCGTGACTATGACTTCATCCGTCCACGAAAATCACACATATACCCGGGAAAAGGTGGCAACACGAAGGGGAAGAAATAGGATGGCTCTTCAAAGTATATGAGTCATCATAGGGGTGAAGATGAATAGATATGGTAGCTTTATCAGGTAGCTTAGACAAGGTACCTATCAGTAAATTGATCCAGATTCGGTAAGGTATGTATCTAATGAGAGCTATCGTGAATCTATACGACCTAACCAAACCACAGCAATGGCAGAAAGCAAACAGGAAGCCATCCAATGATTCAGAACAATGACGCTAAATGCTGCAGAACTCCAAACATGTCTAAAATATAACACACACACCCCTCTAGTGGAACCGCACATGATTAACCAAAACCATAGCAAACATGACGAACCCGATACTTGGCACCATCCATGCACTGCACATAAACATCGACATGTTCGCCGAATCGTACCTCAGCAGTGAGACGAGACACAACGCCACGCCTGCAATGATATTGATCCCTAGCCGTACGAGTTCGGACACGCGACGGCGATATGAGGGAAGTGAAAGGATACCCAAGAGCGCGTTCAATATGAGTGCTAGACCACCCTGTTCATGTGTATTAGTGTTGAAATCTTTTTATTTAAAAAGAAGAAAAAGGAGGGGAAAGAGCATAATTGACTTACAGAAACGAAGACATAAATAACGACCAACTCGAAAACATCATGATAACGCATCATTAGTACATGGAAATCTGCAAATCGGTGCCGTCCTGTTTTCTTCGGCCAGTTACTCTTTGGGACCGTCACACTAAGCGTAGAATATAGGGTCGTGATTGTCGCAGCCATAAGGTCATTCTGCCCCTCATCGAACATCGCTTTCGCCGTCGCATTCACGATAATGACTCCATTACTACCTGTGATATTAACATATGGCGCGTTCTGGACAATAGCAGCGATAGCCTCGTCAACCGCCTGCATCTGGCTATCAACGTCAACGCCAGAAGGCAGTTTGCTGAAAATAGTGGCGTAGACGGTGTCGTTTAAGGCAGTGCCGTAGGCAGTCGGGGAGGAGTAGAGGAGTTCGTGTGTTTGCACGAAGCCGATAGAGCGGTCGAGTCCATGGAGAGTTTCGACGGCTTGTCGGTAGATGACTAGGATCGACACACCTTGAAGGACAAGAACGAGGACGATGTGTAAGGGGAAGTGAAGGATGGACCATATTTGCTGTTTGATACTGCCAAAATGCTCTTCGTGGAGGCGATCGAAGTAGGACATGTACAGGACTAAAGTAGGTTAGCAAGGGCTAGTGAGGACTACGTAATGAGTTTCTCGGGGAAGACGACAGGCACTGATATTCGCAAAAGGGCTGGCTTACTATTCACCAGTTAGCAGTCATCCACCATAAGGGGAAGATCAGAATCCCAAACAAAGTCTGAAATCTACACTCGAAATAACATACCAATAAATGATCAAGATAGCAGCAATGATCTGCAGGATAATAGTCCCTGTCCACTCTCCCTCATTCTTAACAATTTTCGAAATCGCCTTGCAAATAACAATAATCCCCTCCCCTAAGATAATGAGGGTAAGAAGCGACATACGCTGTACCATGTGCGTGCCCTTGAAGCTGATGACGCGCCAAATCATCGACACACCAACAGTAAGCAATGTCTCGAGGAGCGCGATAACATACCACGCAATATACACGTGGGACTTCTGTTTGACAATCTCCCTCGCTCCGTCTACCATCTTCGTTTTCATGTTAGGGAATGAAGGTGTGAGGGCGCCGTACAAGATGACAGCAAGCAAAGTCGATCCCATGACCATGAGAAGTGGGAGAACAGTTTTCTTGTAACCGGCCGTGTGGCAAAAGAACAGCGTCGAGCTGTACTGCAGGAATAGGGTGAGACGAGATACCATGAGCATGATGCCAAACGCTTTGTAGATTCTAAAGTCTTCTATTGCTTCGCTGGGTTTCCCTTAGTGTGGTAGTGCAGTTAGCAGGTTGTTCAAATTTCTATAGAAACTAGTACGGCAAGGCGAGACGTGATTAATATTGCCTTGAGGAGCAAAAAGAAGATTAGCTTACTGAAAATATGTTAGCAAGATTTCTTCGGAATGCAATTTGTACCTGTACTAAGACAATGCCTAGTATATGCACTGAGATATTCGTACCAAGCAGGGCCAATTACGGCAAAACCAACCATTACTCCAAAATGACTAGCTTTGGCGATGCGCTCGAAGACACAGTCGGCTGCGAAACGTACATCGTATAGTGTGACTTGGTACCTGTTGTGGAGTACATGTTAGCTCAGTTCTAGAAATAAAAAAGGACACCCTCAAGCTAATTCTCCTACGTCTTGGGATGCACCAACTCTAGACTGGGCCTGCGATGAAGTGTGTACATACCATGTCAGCCAAAGAAGCGAGAAGAAGCCAATATACGCCCTTAGAGAATCGGCATCATTGATTTCCAACATCGAAGTAAAGGTGGTAAGATTTGCCACAAAGAAGAGATCGTAAAATAGCTCAGCAGTTGTAGCTTCTGCATGTCTGTGAAATGCGGGCATGTCCCGGGAGCTCGACGAAGACAGAGTACGCAGCAATTCCACCTTGTCATTTTGCGGCTTGCCGAACTCCAGGTCACTGGCGTGAGTCGACGAGACAGTAAGTGAGAAGTGTTTTTCGTAGACGCTGTCGTCACAGCGAGACGGTGCATTATCGCGCAAGTTGCGCTCTCGCAATGGTGATGCAAACCAGCGCAGCGGCTTGGCTTCTTCGTGATGTCCGTGGTGGCCCATAGTGAGAATGTCCAAGATAAGTAAAAAAAAAGAGTCCCGGACTCGTGGAAAAAGAAAAGTACGACAATTCCAGATTGTCAAAATCAAACGAGTGTAGACATATGATGAACAAAAAGTTTAAAAAGCCATCGTAAAGACTGACATAGAAAAAAAACAGCAATCAAAAGAAGCCAAAAAGAAGGTGAGAAACACAGTACAGAACGGGACTAGATTTTTGCCCAGGAAATGCTTGGATATATGGACATCTTGGCCCTACGTGCAAGGAAAGTGTTTATATCCATATCGACTGGTATGATTTGCAAGATTGCACCGGACTTGCACTCCCACGGATTTTGAAGAGTGGGCCTGACGGATGCACAGCCGCCAGGATCCGACTTTTGGTCGCGACGCACTGCCACGAGAAGAGCAAAAGCGAAGCGAGGGAAAGAAAAGGCGTGGATGGTAACGAAAGAGCCTTGAGTGTGGTAATAAGAACCGAAAGGTCTGATCAACATGTATTTCTGGTGTCAGGCCGTATTGGGCATCCCAACACTGTGCAGAGGTTGTATGGTTTTTTGGTTTGGGAGGGGAGTTGAGAGTCCGGAAACTGGGAGTCGAGGTGAAACGGTCAGCCTGTAAAATCACCGTTGATAGGTTGTAAGTCCAGGCCTTTTGTTTCGACGGGAGATCGCTCTGATAAGCTCAGCTAAGCTTTGCTTGTCGGGCTTGGACGGACGTTCGGACAAGCACCAAGACGGGGTTTCTGACCAGTAGGACGATGGAATCTTACTGCATAATATAGATAAGGTCGAAGGTGTGTTGTATGCGCAGTTCAATACAGCAATGCGCAGGTCTCGCTGTTCAGTTTCATCCAATAGCCTACCGACTTCTAAGCACGAGTGCTGTATCTTCAGCATAGCTATTATAAGTAGAATTGTCGCCATTTCGATATGAAACATGCCGTCCATCATCACCCCGCCAACAAATTCAGTCAGTAAAGTTTCCGAATTGGATGACGCGGTTCTCGAGATATGGTCGAATATGGGATATGGTGCCTTCGCCAGAGATATTATTGTATTCCCTCTGTTCTTTGGTCCTCTTCCATCTGAATCCGCATGGCCTCCCGCTCATAAAACTCAGCAAGGTGTTCGGCCCCGCGCCTACCACCAAATTGCCCCTCGCCGCCATCATCGCCCTCAGCCATATCCATAAGACGTTGATAACAAGTTTTATTCTTCTTGTCGTTAAAATGAGCATAGGGGTTGGATGAGTTCAACCACGCTCCACACAAATAGCAAAAGTGAGTTTTGCATTGAAAACACGTCATATGGTTGCAACCAAATGCCTTCTGGCATGGCACAGAGCATTCTGGGCACGGTGAGGTGTGGTTGAGGATATAGTTGAGGGATGCTTGGTCCTCCTCAGTTAGCTCAGATGGTTGTCTGCTCTGGCATGCGATGAAGTCTCTTCAAAATTGGTCAGTTGCCAGTAAAAGAAAATTGCACGACCAGTGTTCCTTACCCATGCCAAGAAGCAAGACAAGTCCGACAAAAGGCAAGATTGCAGTCTTCACAAATGACCAGACGGTCCATGCCCTTGCGACCGACAAGTCTCTTTTCTATACCCGATCTGGTCTCATCTTCGTTGTTTGGTGCCTCGACGGCTACGTCCTCTTCGGAATCAGAGTCACCCATTTGGCTAACATCAATAATCTTTGGATATTTGTCTGTACGCATAGCTCCCTGGCACCACGAACGGGGACAAAAGGCGATAGACTTATCCGCCTCAATCTTCTTCTTTCTTTTTAGCTCTGCAAAACGTTTCACATTTTCCAGTGTTAATGGGATATGTAGAAGTTCCTTGGGAGAAAGTATTCGGGCTTTCCTTTGACGATCCAAAGCCACATTGCCCGTTTTCCCGCAGTCAGGCGCTAAACATTTGACGTTATCCACATCCCCTTCTGTGATACAATTATTGTAAAAGTCCTGCAAACAGCCCTGGCAAAAGACATGACTGCAACGCTCTAACCGGTAACATACTGCGCCCTTCTTTGGCTCTAAGCACACACCGCAGTCAAAGGTCTCGTTGTCAAACGTCTCTCGCTTTAGTTTTGTGTTTAGGTCAAGCATTTCAGTCTTAAGCGGTAGAGGGAGCTTCACAGGTTCTTCAGAGTTATCTGCCAGGCCGAACACTGTCTCGGCAGCCTCTTGAAGTTGGCTGACATATGCGAACAGCATTGGCATATCGCCGTACTCTTCCCAAAGCGCGTGGCCTTCTTTTGCTAGCTTTTCTAGTAAAGTATCCGGAAGCCATGGTGGGGTTGTTGTCAGCTTGAGGACTGGCGATTGTTGGCTCGGATAGCCTTCGGGGAGGGTAATCTCAAGGTGGAGAGGAGGGAGGTATGAGAGCCTACACACAGCTTGCTCAGATTCGAAGGTGACAAGGAATGGCTTGATCGGGGTCACACTAAGGTCAATGTGTGCTGAGAGCGGGTTGTTCAAGTCAAAAACGAGCTCGGGATAGATGGATTGAAGGGTATTGAGTTCCTCCTCCCGCTCATCTTCTAAAGCTTCGTCACCCATGACGTGAGTTATGTCTATCTGTCGATGCCTTGAGCAGCAGCATATGAAACTGCCCTTCGAATAAGCGCAAGTGTTGTGTCTTGACGTAAGTAGTTGGTGACGAAGTGTGCGTTGCAGAGGAACTTGACGAAACCGCGAGACTATGTCTAAAGAGGGGCCGAGGAAAGCAGAAGACTGTTGTCGTTATAAAGTATTTGATTTAGAGCTGTGCGTCAGCGCCCTGAAGATTTGTGTAATTGGTCTCGGGTGTAGAGTCACGAAGAAAGGCGGGCAACTTTGTGGCGTTCGAGTGGCTCACTTCCGGCGCTAACACATTAATAGTTAGTAGATTCAATATGAACGCCTCAACACCGGAGGTCGTCATCATCCTGCCATCTATCCACGTCGCAGATATGGAGGAATACCCTCCGCTTGCCTCGCTCTCCTTGACGCATGTGCACTACGTAGGGCTTCTCTATCCCATTTATAATTTGGGCCAAGTTTCTAACCCGCCAGAATCCGGACGATCGCGTCTCTTTCATCTGCGCATGGCTTGCCCTCGTACCGCAGGCTCTCTGCGTCATATACGCGACGCTGATATGGTCGAACCGAGAGGTTGAGATAATGCTCATGTTTTCGGGACAGCTGGCATGCGAGGCGTTGAATTGGGTGTTGAAGCGGTACATCAAGGAGGAGCGGCCGCAAGGTTGAAACAACGAATTCGCATTCCAGGTCACTTCCACTAACACATTCCAGAAATGCATGGCAAAGGTTACGGCATGCCGTCCTCGCACGCCCAATTTGTAGCCTTCTTCTCGGCGACCTTGTCCTTCTTCCTCCTCTTCCGGCACGTCCCCCACCCGACCGAAACACATACGCCCTTTACCTTCGTCCAGCGCTTCATGCTATCTGTCCTTGCCCTCATATCTGCAGCGACTGTTGCAGTTAGTAGGATATACCTAAACTACCATACACCGAAGCAGGTGCTTGTTGGATGTGCCGCGGGTGCCCTTTTCGCCTGCGCGTGGTTCGGGTTTACCACATATCTGCGACAGTCAGGATGGATTGAATGGGGCCTAGAGACGTACTTGGCACGTTTGTTTCGGGTGAGAGATTTGGTGATTCAGGAAGATCTGGTGGACTCTGGGTGGGCAAGGTGGGAGGAGAGAATATTAAGAATGCAGAGAGCGGCATTGAAGGTGCAGTCTGGAGAAAGCAGGAAGAGCATATAACAAGCAACATATATGGGACGTAACATTAGAGATGGTAAGCAACTCATGGGTATAAAGTGTATGTTTTGCATTAGAGTAAAAATGTCACACAAATTAACCAAACAGCCCTCGCGAGGATTTTAAACACTTACTACACTGTTCTTAACCAAGATGGCTGTAGTATCCTGGTTTTCCTTCACCCTCTTGTCACTGTGAAGAATTGCACTCACTTCGTCCCCTATCCCCTCCCTCCAGGCAGGGGACATAGCATTAGCCATTTAGACAGGGAAGAAAAAAATATTAGAGAATGAAAAAGTCGCGTTTCAGCTGGGGTGATACCTATATAGTATCATCCTTAACTTTTTTTGGCGCCACAACACACTAGGAAAGCCAGGACGCCTAACGCGCTGTGCAAAAGTTAAGTTTGTTAATTTGGCTGACCTATGTGTCTTGATACATTACCTGAGCGAAAGATTCCCGACTTGGAATATATTTTAAGTTCTAGGACCTTGGCAACTTTGGTTCATGGTACCGTACCGTATGGGGTAAGTATTGGTTTGTGGTATTTGGGGATAAACTTTTATTTTAGGGTGGGGGGTGGGTCTACCTACCGAAACTACCTATTTACCAAAGGCTGTGCCTTCATCCTAATCTTCCTCAACGTTTGGTATCATTCCTTTTCAATCCCTGCCAAATGCATCATATATCTTGCCTGTTGCCCACTGCTAATCATCTCCCACTTCATAGATACTCGGCAAGTGCTTGCTTGACCTCTGGAGACAACCTCTCCTGTACTAGCGTTACAATCTTGCCATTTGTTTTACTGTTTGTGTCTTTCAGGTGCTGTCCGACCCACGACTTAACGTCCTTGATTTCCGGGTACGGGTCACGTGGGGCCTTCTTGCACGTGTTGAGTTGAGTGAAACCAACTCCAAAGCTCAATTCATCGACATCTGCATCAGGGATAATGTCGTCATTTGCCGAGGGCACTGGGGGGTTTACGAGAAGCTCAATCAATCGTTGGCAGGTGAGGCCCCAGCCCTTGGGATACCTATCGACGAAAGCTTGTGAGTCGGTCAGGGTCTTGGTATACGATACAACGGCAGTCTTGCGGTCAACAGGACGAGGAAGCTTTTGTGTGTCGGGTAAAATGATGGTCAAGTAGATAGCCTTGAAGACACTGTGACGTATGTTAGCGACTATTCAGATGAAGGGTGTAGGTTTATGTACTCATGTTGGACTTGGTCAGTAACTGCGATGAAGAAATCCGACCCTAGCCCTTTGTCTTGACGAGCAGAAATGAAGTGGTAGAATGCGATGAATCGTTGTTGAAAGACCTCCGTTTTCATGCTCGACAGTCGTGTCAACATCAACTGAAGAATCGTAACAAAGTACTGCTGGAGAGCTGCCGGCGGGAGGGTGGCAATGAGAGTCTCGATTAGCTCAAAGGAATAGACCTCATGAGCCTTTGATGAAACAAGCTTTTGGAAGATACCCAGAATAGGCTCTATCTGATTTCTTGAAACAATGCCCTGTACGTCACGTGGGATCATCGCAGTGAGAAGGCGCACCAGGGCGGGGACATTGCCTCTTACATCCCACGCAGGAGGAAGAATAACAAGTTCGAGCAGCTGCACATACAGTGGGGTTAGCTGCCCTGCTGGATTTGCTTCGAGTAGGGCAGCAAACAGTTGGAAGACGTATGGAATGAATTCGGCGACGTCTTCCTTGAGTATAGCTGAGAAGGGATCGTATAGGACCTGTTCGAACTTGTCACTCTGAGTAGGGGCTGCGAACCGGATCAGAGCGCCAAGCCCTTCAAAGAGATAGTATTGGAACCGAGGGTTGCTAGGGTTATGCCTGATGACCTTGGTAATATTGATGAAGCTGTTCAGCACGATATCGGTTATGGGTAGGACACCTTCCCGGATGAAAATGAGCACTCTCATAACACACTTCATCAAGAATTCGTTTTCCTGGATTTTCTCTGGGGCCGGGTTCTTCGTGATGAGTTTGAACAGATGCGACAAAAGATCCCTTGAGGCACCCACAACATCAGCTTTGGGAATTATAGGCTGGCGGTCCGCATCTGTCATGAATAGAGCTCGCTCAACAGCGATGGCAGCGTACGTGTGAATGACGTAATTGTCATTGCCCAGTTGGCTGACAAGAAGTGGGAAGGCAGCCCGCCAGAGTTCCGCCGACAACTGGCTCCGAAAGACGTAGATGTACTTGATTGAGTCAACCTTTAGTATTGGCGCTGTATCGCTTGATTGCAAATCGGCGGCAATGTTCTTTTGAAAGAAATCGAGGATATCGACATGCGGGTTCACACTCAAGACTCCCTGGGCTGCCGTGGCGGTCCCCGTCGCCGCAATGGCCGAAAAAAGGTAGACTGCCGTGTCCTTGGATTTCCAGTTGGCAGCATTTTTTTGATACTCCTGAAGATAGTGGCCAATGTACGTTTGTGCGGTTGTAGTGACCAAGTCTTGGTACCGAGACATGAGCTGACGGAGGAAATTCGTAGCTGCCCGTCTCCTCGTGTCGTTGTCGGAGCCTTCCAAGTCTCTCCGAATGAATTCGATGGGCTCATCTTCAAAGAGCTCCTCATCAGACTCTCGTAATGTAAGGTTGGGCAAAATAACCTTTTCGATTATCTGAACCAAGACAGCCTGGTTGTTGAAAGACTCTGCGTGCGGAGTGCCAGCCACAGCGGTAAGGAACTGCAGGGCCTTGCTCACTACAATGTCATATTTTGTTTCTAGCCCCACCGACATGAGGAAGTTCCATGTACTCTCGACGAATTGGCCGAGCTGTGCGCCAAATGCATCCTCGTACTTTTGCACGTAGAGCATCAGCACCTCGAAAATCCCCGCCTTGACATATTCCAGTACGCCAGATTCGCTGTCGTCGTCTGTGTGCAGGGCGGGATTATCATAGATGAGGTATTTGTGCAGCAGATTCGATATGGCGGCAATGTTGTCCTCGAAGACTGGAGGCAAGTCCTGACACGAGAGGTCATAGAAGAGCTTCACGACTAGATCAAGCGTCCCGAACGCAGATTTGAGTGCCTCTGGGTTGCTTTGCGAGTTGGATATGGCGACATCCGTGTGCTCCATGAGCTGGAGGAACGGGGTGCTGAATTTGGAGAGGACGTGGTTGATCTCGGTGAAGAGGTCGTCGGAGCGGAACAGAGGCCGCCATCGCTTGAAGATGGAGTGTGCCACCCGCAGAACGCCATTGTTGACGGCAGTGTTGTCGGCCGTCAGCCGGGAGATGAGGTCGTCCACCAGTGTGTCCCACCGCTGCCAGAAGTCGCTGTCCGCGATTGCGCTGATGGCCTCGCCGAGCTGGGCCTGGAGATTCGGGGGCACCGAGACCATGAGGCCTATCAGCTCGCGCTTGATGGCCGTGACCTCTTCCTGGGGCAGCTTGTAGACGCCATCCTCGTCCACCCAGTGCCGCTTGACGAAGTTCTTGAAATAGAGGGCACTCGAGAGGCGGATGCTCGCCGAGAAGCTGTCGGATGCGACGATCTGAAGGAGGGCGAGCGAGAAGCCAGGCTTGGCCTGTTCCTGGGAGATGGCCGCCTCGGCTGTGCAGGTCAGCGGATGGTCTCGGTGAGGTCGGTCGGGAATCTGCTTCGACGCCCAAGGAAAATTGCTGGGGTGCTGTGGTCACGACACGAAGGAAGGGTGGCCGCAATGGCCTGTGGGGCCAAGCTGTGCCCCTCGCCCTGTGCGAAGTTGCTTTATCCTCAACGATTCGCTTCAGGCGTGGAGGCAGATAGGCTGTAGAAGAGCAACCACAAAATGAACGCACCTTGCTTGTTTTGGCGGGGGTCCAAACTAGCCTCCAGCAGCTGCGAGAGCGCAGGAATGTCGACGGCAGCCATGGCGGCAGGAGGATGGCACACCAGGACGGAGGGGGAGGGCCGAGAGGTGGTGGTTGTGGTTGTGGAGGAGGAGGAGGAGGAGGTGGTGGTTGTGGTGGTGGTGGCGGCAGCAGTGGAGGTTGTGGAGAGAGAGAGAGAGAGCTGTTTGTGCAGGCCCTGAGAGCGGCCGTGGGGGTGCAGTTTTGTGCTTGCCCGC
>JAAZQE010000929.1:0-11080 GCA_013620735.1 Clavariopsis aquatica
CCTTTCCCCCTCCCCTCTTTCAACGCACACCTTCGAGAAACATCAATGCGAAACAGCCCCTCTCTGCTTCCGGGCCATAGAAGCGACCCAAAACTGACACACCATATCTGCGCCGGGCACCGGAAGCGTCGCTCGGGGAGTCTGTATCTGTCACCCATGACATTATTACCCTGAAGGATGGGAGTACTCGCTTCCGCCCGGTAGCGCGGGTTACCGAACTTGGTCGGTCTCGGAGCTACTGAGGTTATTTATGGTGCTGAGTGAGGGTTGGCATGTATCACGGGACAACTGTTCTTGGACGCTGCTCATGCCATGATTTGAAGAGCAAGGCAAGTCAGCAGCGCATCACGAGTCACCGTCGTATTTCAAAATAGAGGGCTGTTGGGTTGGATTGGGCTGCCGCGGCTGTGGACAAACAACTATGGCTGTATAAAGTCGTCTGATTCGAGCGCTCCGCTCGTTATTCTTGGTGGACAGAGATGAGTGCGCGTCCTGACGTCCGTCCAGCAAATGCCTGTTTTGTGCGGGCGCAAAACACATGGCCGCCACCCGTCGGAGTCATGACGACTCCCCTCCTCCAGTCAGCCAACCCCATCGTGTTGCCAGAACGAGATGGGTGCGCATCTCAACAATGCTGTCGAGTGTGACCAACTGTGATGAGCATGTTTAGCTTTATTACTTTTTCAGTTTCCCACGGCACGGAGATTAAGAGTGAGAGGTGACGAGTTGTAAATATTGACATTCACTGGGTATCTAATGTGACGGGTATCGAAGAAGGTAAGGCGTGTCAAAGCCACAATGCAGCCTCAAAAAAAGCCACCGCCGGCACTCGCAAGTGGAGCCCCGCACATGCGAAAACCGCCCGTTCGTCCCCAGTACATGAGTGTGTTCATCCGTGAATCGGAGAGGGTATCAAGAAAAGCCAAGCCCGAAAACGCCCTTGCAAATGCAGAAAAAGAAGAAAAAAAAAACCTATCCACCCAAATCCTTTACTCGAATGCGAACTCGCCCATCCTTCGCTGAGGGCCTCCCCTGGTGAGGCAGTCCGTCGCAGGCTCGATGATGGGTGAGTCTGGAACCGATGTGCGGACAAGCATTAAGAGACGAGCCGGGAGGCTCGCCGTGGTGATCATGTAACGTGGGGCGAGACACTTGATGATTGCGAAGGCTGGCAACCATGCTGTCGAAAAAAAATAAAAATAAAAAGAAGCCACAGTGCAGTGTGTCCGAAACGAACGTGGAAATTATTGGGTTGCTGGCTGTCCGAATCCGGGGGGTGGTTTGGTGTGCGTGAAAAATGTGGTGTGTGTGACTGGGGTATAGGGCGCTTCGCTTCGCGCCACCCATGCTGAAAACGACGAATAACGCGAACCATGTTGCAAAAATGAACAACTCCATAGGAATGAGATGCAGTTGCTGCGCTAACGGAAGATGCGCGCGGTTCATGATATGCTGCCGATGAATGATGCTACTGGAGGGCATGGTTAGCAAGTTGCTCCACTCGCCAATGTGGATGTGATCAGACTTACAGAGATGCAGGAAGAATGCTTCGTAGTGGGCGTTACTCTTCACTCGACGGCCTCGGGAGACTCGGAGATGACGCTCATAGGCTTGGAGGGACGGCGCTGCTTGCGACCACTGCTGCGCCTGCGCTGCTTCTTGGGCTTCTCGGAGGCGTAGAGCGGTGGCAGAATGGGGAAGGCCTGAGCCATGGGCGGCTGTCGGGGTGGTGCCGGGGCTTCTTGGAGGAGGCAATCTTCAAAGTCGTCGCCGAAGAGGTCCTCGTCGCTGATGAAGGAGCTGGGTGTGCTGCGGTACTCGAGCGACTTGCCGGTCGGCCAGGAAGGGTAGGCGCAGGCGCTGGTGGATCCTTGCTGTGAGCACGATGCGCTGTCGTTGGAGTACATGCTGAAGATGGAGCCCGAGGGCGAAGACATGGTTCTGAAGGAGATGGGGATCGACTTGGAAGGCGACGAGCCGGGCGATGTCTCGAAGTGCATGGTGGTGGATGAGGTCGCGTCGAGGCGCGGGCGGGTTTATGTGTAGGCGGGTTGCGGACGCAGGGGCGAGTGCGGCCGAGATGAGGAATTTTGCAGGCGGGTCCGAACGGTTTTCGGTTTACTTGCTTGCTTGCTTGGGCTTGGGCTTGCGTATGTGTGTGTGTGCGTGCGCGGATGCGGATGCGGGTGCGGGTAGGCCGAGGTGGTAGTGGAGCGCTGGGCCGATGACGCTATGGCTGTTGGTCCGGGTCCGAGGTTGGTTGGGTGCACGATGTTGAAAACCGGAAACTGTGGGGTGCTGGAGCAGAGTTGCGGAGCGGGATGATGAGGGATGATGGCAGATAAATAGAGCAGAGCCAGGAGATACAAGGCACGGATCAGGAGGGCGTGTCAGAAGGAATATGTGGTCGTCGTGGAGGTAGTGTCTCGAACAAGTACTGTCATCTGGTCTGAGCGGGTGCTAGGGGGGGCGTGGGATGGGCTTTATCCACCACAACTAGCACATGTAACAGAGCGACGGAATCAAACGCCACGCTGCATGAAACGCTTGCAAATAAGTGCTGGACGCCGCTGATACGCCTCTGACAGCGCGACGGTGTGAATATAGACTTGTCGGTGAGTCACCGCCTCTTCGCTGAGAAGGCCAGGCTGCAAACACAATTGGGCGCGCTCCACCGCTCTTTGGCACCGCTGCCGTCTCCACACCCTGGCCACCGGGGCGTGTGGGTAGAACCCCGGCTCGGATCTCGAGACCGCTCTTCCTGCTTTTCCCTATACGAGATATCCTCGCGGTGACTCGCGCCGCGGCTCTCTGTCCTGCTAAATGAGCCTCGTTGCGCATCTGGCCGGATGCGGGCTGCGGGCTGCAGGCTGCGAAATCGCCATGAGACCCGCCAGGTCGCATCGTCGCGGCGTTTGGGCTGCCACGAAAAAGCACACGAATCCTCCACGCCCTCGAATCTCGACGCTGCCGGCCTTGCCCCCACGAGTCGCCCCGGGGAAATGGGGGGCATGTCTGATTCAGGACGCGGCGCACGCCTCCGGGGGTTGTGGCAACCAAGCTTCCTTCTCCGCCCAGCCAGGCGATCTGTCGGGTAGCAATCGGTGTCTGTCCCCTTCTTGCCTTTGCATTCCCGCAGCCGCGCCTTTTGCCGGCCGGCCGTTTGTCTGTGCCTCTGCATTCCTGAACAAGCAACCGGACGCGCTTTCCGCAGCTCCGCCTGGAGCATCTTTCAGTCTGGAATCTTGCTCCGCTGGCACATGCCACAAGGCCGCTACACGTTCCAGGGCTGCTGACTGCTGGCTGCTGGCTGTTGGCTGTTGGCTGCTGGCTTGCTGCCTCAAATTCCGCTTCAGGTTCGTGCTCGCCTTCTGGAGCGCTGGCCACTTGTTCGCGTGTGTGAGAGTGGCAACACGAGGCGCGCAGGGCACTGGACAGCACACGCCCAAGTGAAACGAAACGCAAACTCTCATGAAGCTTGGATGCAAGCCATCTTCTGCCGGGACTGGCAGTCCGAGCGTCCTCCCCCGTGTCGAGGTTTAGCCGGAAGAATCTGGGGTACATTAGTCTTCATTTGTGCATCACATGCGCCTCGAAACGACCACACGACGATCATAGGGTCGAGCCCACACCAAAGTAGTCTCCGTAACATCTTCTAGTCTACCGGTACAGTCTTGCAAGCAAAAACATGCCCCTGGCAGAAGACTCATCCGCCTGCACTCAGGCACTACCCACAGCATCATCTTCGGCATTACCACCATCATCACCATCATCGTCGCCATTTTCGGACATCCGCATCAGAGAATCGGTGAGAAGGAGTCAGCCTGGTCTCCGCAACCCCAAACCGACAGAGCCTTGCAACTTCCGTACCTCCATCACCCAACCCATGGGCATGCCACGATTTGGAAGCTTTGTGTTGCTTGAACCCTAACGTCCACAGGGCTGAGTAGAGATCTGTAATGTCCGGTAACCATGCAACCCGTCTCACAATTCATCTGCAGTCAGCGGATGAGATGAGCCACCCGCTCACTTGCAGCAACCACGCTCCATGTTTCGGGCAGTAACACTCATTGCTGCTCATTTAAGTTCCCAACACCGCCTGGTCATGTTTCTAAATCCGGCCCAGATCCAAATCTACAGTGTCCGTTTTGGTGTGCCACGTTCTGCTTCGTGGACCGAAAAACCTGGGGTTGAACGGGCCTTTCCTCTACGATATGACGCCAATAGAGGCGGTGGCTTCGTTCCAAATGTCCGCCCCATGGAAGACACGAAGAACATTGAATAGCCTGTGGTGTAAAGGAGCCGCGCGTATTGCCCCTACAGTAGAACGCCCCAGGAGTATACGACTCAAGAAGGTTTGGCATCACGACCGCCACGCCTCACCCCCGGATGAAGGTTTACGGCCAGGCCACATGGTCTGGCTAAAAAAAAAATTCAACCTTATATCCCTGATCCGCATGGCTGATCTGACGGCGGACCACGTTGCCACTCTCCTGAAAACACATTGCGATGAGGAAAGTTTTCCATTTGCAGAATCTTCACACACTCCACAGAGTTTCCCAATTTGGAAGCTGTTTGGAAAGTATTGGCGCCGTGTACTAGTACTGTAGCCCCGAGCGCATGCTGCAATGTGTTCCGCACGTGGAAATCGGTGCCACCGACCGCGAAATTTCTCCACCATGTAGCACCGGAAGAATTTCTTCGCAGAAACTTCCGTCAAAACTTCTTCTCCAAATTAACGCAAACCCATCGAAGTATCCATGAATCAAGTAGCCTGGCGGGCCCTGCTTCCGACGCCCAAAAAAAATCTTATTCTCAAGTAGCTCCATCCGGGGCTAAAAGGGCCGCCATGTTTCGTTTCCTAAGCCGAGCCCTCCGTCTCCTTTCAAAGTGGAGCGAAGGTTGTTGTGCCGGAATTCTGCCAGTGGGTAAAAATCCACACATTTTCACTCCTTTCTTTTCCACGCTAGCAGATCTGGAAGAATGTCGTGCTCGCACACCCTGTCGCACATCTGCCCATCACCTCGTTCAGGCGCAGTTCTAGATGTCCAAGTGGCACTCGCCGCGGACAAACTCCAGACTCCAGACTCCAAACTCCAGACCGACAGATTCCAGACCCAGAGCCTGCTCTACGTGACATTGCCTCTCGGTCGCAGTTACCCCGCCAGATAAGAAATCACGGAATCAGGATCGGTGGCAGAATCAGGATGCGCCTCGACTCCTCCGTCTAGACGCATGCACAGTGGCAGGCGGGCGGACCGCCCCTCTCCGTGCTGTGCGATCACGGCGCAGATCTTGGACCAAGGAAAGCCAGAAACCCACGCCTCCGGACTTCGGTCGTCGCGCATCGAGGCAAAGCAAGGCAAGGCGAGGCGCTGGATGGAGATTGACAGCTGCTGCTGACCTGACACCTATGAAGCCCATACAACGCAATGATTTGCACGTTCGCACGTTCGCAATCAAGGCTACAACCTCGTGATGCCCTCGCTGGGCTGCTGCCCACCAGTCGCCTGGCCATCAGCACTGCGCCGCTCATTCTACATCAGGCAGTCGGCAAGCCTCGAGATTGCGCACCCTCGCAGTCAGGCAAAGCACACAAGTAGGTGGCAACTCAGTGCACACTCTGAACTTGATTTCCGGTCGCACGAGGGTCAGAAACAGGCTTACCGTTCATCTGCATCTGTATCCGTGAATCTTGAATTGTGAGATATAAGGCTGCAGCGGTGAGTCCGTGGTGAGTTGTCTGTCTGCGTTGTCGTGTTTAGTGAGCCGTGGAGGGCGCAGGCGCCGGTTCGCCTGCAGGCGCAGATGCTGTACAACACACCCACTTGGTGATAGCTCCCGCTGGTTGCCAAAGTAGTGTGGGTGAGGCATCAACAACACCGAGATTATTGTGTAATGGATGGCTTTGGGCATGAATAGCATGCCTGCTGTGAGCTGGCAACGGCGGCAGCAACGGGTATGGCGATTTGGTTTGGGGGTTGTCGGCGCCGATATCTTTCGCAAACCGCGGCCGAAATCCATGGGGGGATTCAATGTCCGCGGTGTCAACCCCGCGCGGGAATTCAATTGCCGCGGGGACTCAGGTTGCGGGCAGCAGCAAAGTCACAGGCGCGGAGTGCGGCGATCGCCCCTCGGACTGTGATGGGCATGTGTTATCATGTGTTTACTCTTACATCACACCTTGCCAGGCCTCCCCCGTGCCAGCGGTAGCAGCGACAAGAGATGAAAACCAGCGGCCGAGTCCGGACTGCGCCACAGGCGGGCGGATTCGGCACATGCACCGCCCAGACATTTGCCCCACGTTCACGATTGCCCCTCCCCCCCACTGCTGCCTGTCAAAAGAAATGTGGAGTCGGCACTTGAGCCGCTCGACCCTGCATAAATGATCCGAGGCACCGTGGTAAGACTCGGCTGTGGGAAAACACGGGATGTCGGTTGTCGCTTCATCCTCGTGTTCATGGGGGGAGGGGGTTCCTCAATCAAGAAAACAATTCGCAAGATATAGGGTGGGATACATTTCCGCCTCCATCGGATGTCCTTGTCCGGCCACGTGATCTGGGCTGGCGGACAAGAGGATCGGGCGAATTTTGCAAAGTATTACTATATCTGCCCAGAGCCGTGTTGCACTGTCGGAAAAGGCCATAAGTTGGGCTTTCATATCGGTGTTCCTGAGGTTGAGACTTCGGAGGCTGGCGCCCAGTACTGGTCCCAATTAAACTTGATGACCTCATTCCCCCAGGACGTCCAACCAGCAACAAGATACCGAGAGAATATCTCGAGCGCACTGTAATCCTCTGGGTCGGGCATATAGGGTTCGAGAAGCTCTTTAAGACAAGGCTTGCGGGAGTGGACATCCGGAACTGCTGCGATAACTCGCTTTTTGATTTCGGGTGCTGCAGCCATGGTTGTCCATGAATTTGGTGCTGCCCTGCCGAGGAGTAGAACCTCGTATGGTTTCCTCTGATGACTGTCCAGACTGAACATTGGCTCCCCCTTTGTAGTGGTTTTGACCCAAATCCACTCTTCCACAAGCCCCACGTTCCACTTCTCAAATAGTCCACCAGGGCCCAGCACGTGACTCCGTAGTGACTCCTTGTTTGTGATCCATATACCAATCAGAGCGTTTTGCTCAAAGTATCTATCAATATCCATCTTGGAGAGCATTTTCATCATGTACGGCATGCCTCCTACTTGCTCGTACGCGCCTTTGCGCTTGGCCGATCCACTTGGCCACGGCGGGTCTAGCAGGATGAGGTCAAAGTGTCGAGGGAGAGTGAACTCTTCGGTTAGCTCGCGGAACAAAGCACGGAAGGTATCCGAGTGGGTGGAATCGCTCAGGAAGAGTGTAGCTCGCGGCGGGATTTTGAAACGGTACTCTTGCCCAGTTTGCGGTACGTTGTCAGATACGGTAAGGTCGACTGCATGGCTTTCCCGATTGTGAAATGATGCGACCCAAGGTTCCCTTGGGCCCACCTCGTGTTTGTGCATACTTGGGCCGTACAACATGGTCCATTTGTGTGTTGCCGTCGTTTCAGTTGGGGTAGCATTCGCCTCGACCAAGGCCATCATCTTTTGGAAGTCAAACGCTTCTTCTCCCTTGTCGCGTAGTGCACTCCATTCTCTCAACCGTGTTTCCAGCTCCTTCTCTGCGTCATCAATTTCCATCGTGTCAGCCTTCATCCCAAATTTTGGTACTTGTGTAATTAGTTTACGCGGCACACACCAAGCACCTGGGATCTTTATGGTAGCCAGCGCTTTCTCAATCTCCCCCCTGTACTCAGCGTGTTTCTCGACATAAGATAGGTATTGCGCGTGCTTCTGCTTAGATTTTTCCTTCTTGGGTTCGTGTTGCTGGAGGACAATAGGTTCCTCTAGAGGCGGCGTAGACAATATGATCCCAGGAAGATTGCCATCCCTACCACATTGAGCTACGGCAATCGAGGTTGGAATGTCAAGTAAGGTGATATCTTGCTCAAGGTTCTGATATAGAATTGAAGTTCGCATAATGGGCTTTTGCAGATATGATGGGTCGAATACAGTTGGTTCAAGCCTTTTTTTAGGTAGGCTAGAATTAGGTCGTGGGCAACCAATTAGGCAGTTGGAGAGGAAGAGACTGAGAAAGAAGACACTGGAAATGAATTGACACTGAAACAAGAAAAGTCGATACCGTACCGGTACCGAGAGAGGTGAAATCTACGCCATATACAGAATTTGGCTAATAGGATCGATTGTCGCGAGTATCAAAGATCGTGATTAGGGCTTTTCTAGCGAGCAGGTCCCACGATAGTTGTGTGTTGGTGTTGAGTTAGCCTTGTCCAGGTGTGGTTGCTGAGTAAACGCCCGCTTTCTATCGGTGCCAAGACATTGCCCCGGAAACAAATCCAGATCATCCTCGGCAACTAACGTCATGGCATTAGAGCCCGGATCTGAGCCGCACGCGACAACACTCTCCCCCGCCACTACACTACACCACACCCCAATAACATACAATCCACAAATCTGCAATCCCATTATCCTATACCAAATCATGGCTTGGTAAACCTAGCAAGAGCAACTAAGTGGGATCCTGAGCAGCAGTGGCTATGCGTTCAATGGACATGAACATTTGCGAACTATGACGACCGCAACAGCATCGGCGCAAACATTCGGCGCAACTACGAATATAAACCGGCAGCCTCCTATACGTATTCCAAGCAATGAAACACCGACGTCGCTAAAGGACGACATGAAAGAGAGGCAATCGGGGACGGTGGAGAAGCGGAGCATGGAGTATCTGCTGAAGAGCGGGCTGGCTGGGGGACTGGCAGGATGCGCTGTACGAAATCCTATTTTCATTATATCCTTTTCCCCACCAGTATACTAATATTCAGGCACAGGCTAAAACCATAGTTGGGCCCCTCGACCGCGTAAAAATCCTCTTCCAAACTAGTAACCCGAACTTTGCGAAATACGCCGGTTCCTGGACTGGCGTCCCAATCGCAATGCGGGATATCTACATCACCTCTGGGGTTCGCGGGCTCTTCAAAGGCCACTCCGCAACTCTCCTCCGCATCTTCCCCTACGCGGGCATAAAATTCCTCGCCTATGAGCAAATCCGAAGCACGTTCATAAAGAAAAAAGTGCATGAGACTCCCGGTCGCCGTTTCATCTCTGGATCCCTCGCCGGCATGTTCTCAGTATTCTTCACCTACCCACTCGAGGTAATTCGTGTACGGTTGGCATTCGAAACGCGGCAGGCGAACCGCTCCACTTTGCGCTCAATCTGCAAGAAAATATACAACGAAGTCCCACCCCCCGTGCACCACCACTCGAACAATCCCGCGCTCGAAACCGCCGCTCACACAGTCGAGGCAATGGCCCCACGCTCAGGGCTTGCAAATTTCTTCCGTGGTTTCACGCCCACATTGATCGGCATGGTACCGTACGCGGGCGCCAGTTTCCTCGCCCACGACACCATGTCTGATTTCATGCGAAATCCCATGTTTGCAGAATACACTACTTTACCCAATACACACGTTGAAGAGACAGACACAACTATGCACAAGCCCGCGCAACTGCGATACTGGGCGGAACTCGGCACGGGAGGTTTCGCAGGCTTCGTGTCGCAGACGGTGTCGTACCCGTTAGAAGTTATACGGCGCCGGATGCAAGTTGGCGGTGTGGTGGGTGATGGACATAGACTAAGTATGGTGGAGATCACAAAGAGAATACACATGGAGCGAGGATGGAGGGGCTTCTTTGTTGGGCTAACAATCGGGTATGTGAAAGTTGTGCCTATGGTTGCTGCGAGCTTTTACGTGTATGAAAGGGGAAAGTACTATCTTGGGATATAGCGCTTTAGCCACAAGGATACGCCAGAGACTGTAGACAAGGCCGAGTTTGCAGGCCCTTTAGACTTAGCATTGGCGTTTTGACTTGGTACGGATTAACATGGCATTCTGGATTTAGAATTCCTCGAGCGTACGGGACGTTTGGAGAATACATTATACATTTCGATCTAAGAGGGAGTTCTCTATGGAAAGCAAACTATCTTCGTGTGATAAAGGGACCCCTGTCATCTTCTATATACTCGTGGGCTTGTTCATTCTTGATATCCCAACTCGGACCCAGAGTAGCATCCCAGTTCATTATTAAAGCACACACATGGAACTTGAGCAGGGTGGAGAGCCCAAATACTCAAATATCATTTACTATCTCATATTAAACTATCCCTCCATTGGAGCGACTGGAGCCCTACTTCCCTAGAACCATGATATAGCCCCCTTCATAATGCCACAATTTCCATATTCCTATATATCCATATCGTATCCATGTGCTTAACCGAGTATTGACTGCAGAGTCGAAAGTATGTGGACCTATCGAACCTAATCGTAGCGGACTGAGTGTATGGAGGGGCGGTGGATGACATAAGCCAGTGGGCTTTATTCAATAGGACAACCAACTTGTATAAATGTTCGGTAATCAATGTCGTTGTGTGGCAATTTTATGTCTTGTTGTACCTGTCTAGGTAATCACGATTCAGTGCGAACCATCTGGTCAACTAACCCTTTTGGAAAGAGCATAGAGAGCGCTAGGTTCAAGTGGCTTCACCACCTGCAGCAAGTATAATTGGGGCGGGAGCGGGAGTAGGTGCTGAATCCGAAACTGCGTTGGCCATCGCTGGTGATGCCGTATCACTTGTTCCTGCACTACTCGGAATCGCATGCCCTCCTCGTGCTCCACCACGTCCACGACCACGAACGGGAAATCCGCCACGACCGCGAGCTGGTCCAGTGGGAGGTGCATGGGGTCCCGGATGGGGTCCCGCATGAGGTCGGATCCTTGGAGCCTTCTCTTTCCTTTCTAAAACTTGAACAGCACCTTGAGCGACCTTGACCGGGCTTCCAGCAATAGCCTTAACTAGACCATCTGGTTCGACAAAATCGACATAGGCAAAACCCTTACGCTTGTCGATCTCCACCTTGTCGATAGCTCCAAAGATTTTCAAAGCCTCTTCAATAAGTGGTTCAGTTATGCCCTGCGATGCATTGGCATGTTTCAAGAACGCCTGTCGACCCGTGGGGGCACGGGCTGGAGA
>JAAZQE010000093.1:0-53856 GCA_013620735.1 Clavariopsis aquatica
GAGGATGTGATGTTGTAATTAGGGCGATGGGAAGCTGGTTTCACCGAGTGTAATGTTAATGAGCATGTGGATTTTTATAGCCTATCATGGAAAAGAGATGGAGAATCTAAGGCTATAGGATTTAGTTGTCCTAGGCAATGAGATGAATCTCTATAGGAGAATCCTTGGACTCTGGAGAGGATGCCGAGGGTTCAAGTTAAGCTTTGTTTGGAGTTATAGTGGGTTCCCGAGATGGTAATTTTCGGCATGGGTATATTTCAGACTGTCTTGGTACGTCATACTAGACCATGAATACGAAAGTCGAGGTTGCTTTGAACTTCATGTTGCTGATAATGTCCCGGCCGACATTAAGGATATATGTGCACGATTCGCATGCACGTTAATAGAGCATACTATGCGCCCTCTTTGCCTACAATCCACTTGGTATCAGCATAGAAATTAAACTGTTGCTTTCATTTTTTTGGAGCACACATTTGCTCTATTTGAGTCTTATTTGTCACCCACAACTCAAATACATGGGGACATCAGATCAGTAACAAATTGATTTCAAACGATAAAATATGTTTCACACTAGTCTCTCTCTCTCTCTCTCCTCTACTCGTCCTGCGAGATTGTCTTCCGTTTCACTCTTCTGTCCCACCCGAAATGTGATTCGCCATCATCTCGCTGGACAAAGACGCAGACTGCATCCCAATACTTCCATGCCACAACAGCACAAAAAAGTAATTGGAGAAAAATAGCTGTGAAAACAATCCACGGGGCTATATGCCGGATGAACTTCATCAAACCGGGGACATATTCGGGCAACTGAGGGAGATACAGACCAGCCAATCCCCACATGGACCAACATGAACAGCGGTTCATTATTCCCCACTGAGTAATTAGAACCACGGAAATATTCGAGACGGCGAAGAACATATCCTTCCAGAAGATTGTCCAGAAGAGGCCCTTTTGTAGCCATCTCTCGATTAAAGTTCCTAAAAAGAAACTTATTAACCAGAGGAGGAACCTGAGAAACTTGTCAGCGACTTGGCAGTGTGTTATTACCAAAAGAAAGAAAGAAAAAATTCGGTACCTACATGACAGATTCAGGTATATGCCGACATGACGGACCTCGTGGCGGGACGAGATATGACAAGATAGCCGAAGTGAGGAAGCTGCTCCCAACAATCAATATACCAACCAAAGAGTACATGATCAAGCTTCCAGAGGTGATATGGAATTTTCGTGGGATGCTTCTCCACTTAGTAGGTCTCCAGCAAAACACACCACCATGAATGGCGCGGTCGATTTGAGTCCTGCACCAATATGTTTCCTCTCTACCGCCAGCGGACGGTCTTCGAATAAGAAACCCTCGAAATTCCGTCATGTGGTATTCGAACCCCTGCAGCATTCTCGGAATGGAGCTTTCTGTCTGAGAGGCCCCAATTATACTAGCAATCCCCACGGCCGCAGTGACCCACAGGTACATTGCAGAAAACGCCACTGAGTGGCCTTCAACGTTCACCCAATTCGTTGGACTCGGTTCCGATGATGCTGCCTTTAACAAAGCAATCAGCCAACCAGCGATGAAGAAGGTCTCTGCAATTGCAACGGGGAGTATCTTTGTGGATCTGTCGGCCGCTAGTGAGGAACCAGTCTCGTCGTAAATGTGACGAAGTTCGTCATCAAAATCAACATGTTCCCTCACCTCCCTACTGTTAAGTTGTCAGTATATCTACTCCATGTACATATATATATATATATATATATACGGGGAAAGGCGTACTATTCTTGGCAAATATAATCTGCCTTCTCAGTGAGTCCACATTCGTCATATGACACCATTATGATAGCCAATGATTTCCAAGTGCGCTGGTATTCGGGATGGGATGGATTCATGCCAGCCATGGAGCAAGTCCTTTGGGCCTGTTTTGCTCTTTCACTGCACATAGCGAGGGTCAAGAGCATATTTGCTACGGAATCAATCGGATCGCCTAGTAAATGTATCAATGTCGCCGTCTCTACTCCAGGACTCAATGGCGGGCGAGGAAATTGTGAAACCAGTTGGAATCTAAAGGCGGGTTAACGCTAATGTATCTTTTTCAATATCAATTTAGAGAAGGAAGCGAGATAATTTAGCGAGGTAGGTGTTAAGTCAGTATCCTATGCAAAGTTGGAAGATACTATCCAAATATTGCCTTGGATCACTGTGTAGCTGAATACTGACTTTGCATGGGGTCTTACGTACAGTGGCAACTTCCAAACTACAAGACGATTCCATATGTCGCTAATGGGGTATGTTGTCCAGCCCGACCATATAGAACTGCTAATTCCAGTCATTTTCCTGCAGGCTAGCTCGGTCAACATTCTAGTGCCCGAGAAGAAGATATCGCTTTCGGCTGGGCATGTTCGATTCAACTCTTTATAAGCCTTGTATAACTCTCCAAAGTCGAACCCATTTGTTCGTTTTTTGATAGTGGATATTGAGCAGTTCATGCTTGGGATTGATTGAAAAAGGTGTGTAGTGTTATCCAACCCAACAAAGCTACCGATCCATGATTAAATATATCATTCGAATCTCGTAGCTGCACCGCACGGGTTTTGATCACATATGTCTCAGCTGCATCAACTCCACGCCGTCTGCATACAGTTTGCAGGCAAGCAAAACAAGGCAGCCAATCGTAATAGAAACACGAGGCCACCATATTCAACACGCCCCGATACTGCGAATAACTAAAACAACGCAAGACGCCAAGGCGCCAACTCTCGTCTACTCTACAATTGTAAACGTAACCGTCTGTGTTTTTCTTCTTCTTGACTACGAATTGACTATACAGATTGCGCCGACGGCTGAGGCGCCTTTTCGCTGCTATCTATCATGGGTAGAGTAATGTGGGAAATGTTACTAATTTGACAAGGCTGAAGAGCAAGTAGAGGTGGGGTGGGGTAAGTGCGACTCCGTACAATATGTGTTCATGCAGCCACTCGTGGCTGTGCACATCTATCTAAGTTCAATCTCAGGTTTAGGTTCAGCTGTCCGTATGGGATGAATTACCCCTGCTCTGATTTGATCAAGTTTCGTTTTCAAGGTCACGGCCATGATTGCATCAGGGAGATAGTCATGGGGGCAAAAATGCCACATCCTAGCTTACCTATGGCAAGCACCTACAAGCGACACACGCCCTTTCATATTTCTTTCCAGACGTCCATATTCTCGTTTCGAGAACGAGATATCTCCGTCGGTCCCACCATACTTTTCACAACTCGTCATGTGCTTTTTCATTTTCGCCCAATGCCTTCATTTGCGGTGCCTCGTCACCAAAGATTTGCCCAGAAGTCGCTTTCGCTTGGAGAATAGTCGTCAACATGGCTTCCACGGTGGACGCTTGTATCTTTCTGCCTTGCCGGTACAGAAAGATATTGTCATTCATCGGGGCGTGAACAACTAGTTTTGGGAAATTGTCGTCTACGAGGCCAAAGTTTTTCGCCATGGGCCCGTATTCGACTGCGTCAGCCACCCCAAATGTGACAAATTGCTCGAACCTCTTAGCAACCGATGTAAGTTCTCGGCGAATCACGATTTGTTCGTCCTCGGTTGCCACAAATATGTAGACAGCAAGTTTCCCAGGCTAGCATGTCTCAGCCACAGTTTTATGAGAATCAAGGCAAAGTAAGGGCAAAGCATGAGAGGAACTTACCGCCAGGAAAGTGTCCATAGTCCGTTCATTGAACTCCGCAATCACGTTTTTCGTAGCACTCTCTAGAAACACCTCTACGTCTTCCTCTTTGAAATGACCGCTCATGACTTTGTTATCGCCATCAGTGTTTTTGTAACACACAACAGCCGGCATAGCAAGGCCTTCAGCATCAGCAGTAGCCATGTCCGTTGAGTACCCAAATACGAAGTTTTGGTAGTGCTTTTCAGCGACAGTACGAAAGACTTGTAACAGGGATTTTTGATCCGGCCGTAGATAAGCGATGATGACAATATCATCTGAATTCTTCAATTCAGGGAGTGTTGAAGGGTTGACATGCGTGACGACTGGCAGTTCGTGTTTCGTGATGAAAGATCGAATGGCGTTCTTCGTCCTACGGCCCCGATACCTCGTCATCTCCATTTCGATATCATGATTATCATCGTCAGCCGTGCTTTGGTCCTTCTTCACTTTCTTGAACAGCTTAATGGCCGGGTATGCATTTACGTCATATTCCTGACATAGTTCCCACTCTTGCTCACAGTCAACTATAACAAAGGGCGTCTGGACAGCATCTGCAGCCTGTTCGAAGGTGTCATGGAAGGGATTTAGCGACTCCAGGTTCCGGGTTGTGAAGGCTGCCAAGAGGATGTCGTGTTCTCGTAACAAGGTCTCAAATCCAGTCTTGTAAAAAACATCCTGGATTAATCGCGCTGTAGAAGAAACCGAGAAAGAAGCGAGTATGTAAAAGAGTGTCGGGAGATGCATTGCGGTAACGAGCGGTGCAGTGCGATCAAAGGGCGGCGGCAAGAAGCGAAGAGATAGAATGAGAGGGTGGACGAGAGACACAGCTGGTGGAGGACAGACAATATGTCAGCTCAGTTAAGGACATGAGTTAGGGAGGGAGAAAGTCTTGGTAAAAAATGCTTGGAGTACGGTAGAAGCCCCAGACGAAGATCAGGCGCGTATGCACGTGGTGCATCATCACGGAACCATACAAGTTTCAAAAGCGTCACAACGAGCAATGATAACCCATGCCTGAGGGACCCCGCTTGCAGCTTCTGGGTCGCGAATCCCCTCCCTTTAATAGGATCCCTAGGCCGTCACCGAGGCAAAAGTTTCACGATTTCAGCCCTCGAAAGTCCTCCAATTCTTCACTATCAGCTCGCTAGCTAGCTAGTTCGCTCGCAGTCTTCCGAACAAGCAGCCAACATGTTCACTTCCCTACTCCCGCTCCCGCTCCTAGCCCTCCTCGTATCCGCTACCACAACCCAAAACCACACTTGCCCGCATCATCTCTACACGGTGCAAATATTCTCCGAAGACCCTCTCATAATCTACATTCCGAATTTCATAACCGTCGAAGAGGCCGCACACCTGCAGTCCATATCTGCCGGGAATTTTGAGCGCTCCAGGATCGCCGATGAGACAGGCCAACAGCACCTCGCCACAACACGGACGTCGCGGTCGACCTCGTTATCATCAGATGAAGTCGTTCGCTGCATCGAGGAGCGTGCGCTCCAGTTCCAAGGTTATGATACGCCACGTGTGAATCTTGAGCCACTACAAGCAGTCCAGTATTCAATCGGCGAGGCATATAAGCCGCATACAGATTGGTTTACATCTCCCTCTCAGACCACGCCCGAGTTTGGCGGGAACCGCGCGACGTCTTTCTTTGTCTATGTTTCTGCGTCTAAGGATATTGTAGGAGGGGGCACACAGTTCTCGCTGCTGGATGCGCCCAAGAATGAGAAGTGGTGCGAGTTTGTCAATTGCGATGCTGGGTGGGAGGATGGCGTTACCTTTCGCCCGATTCCGAGGAATGCGGTGTTCTGGAAGAATATGAAGGGCGGGAAGGGGGATAGGAGGACGCTGCACGCGGGACTGCCGGTACAGAGGGGGAGTAAACTTGGCATGAATATTTGGACGAGGGAGAAGGGGTTGGATGAGAAATATCGGAGTGACAAGATCTGAACATGGAATAATGGGTATCTACGGAGGAGAACGATATGGACATGGATATCGAAAAGAAATAATAGGTTATGAACAAGGAAATAGGAATAATAACGTCATAGAACAATCATACCCATTCCAATGGCGAGCGCACTGGCTACAAATCCCCACACCGACACCCCAGAGAAACTCGTCCCAGTACTAGGGGCTACCTTCCCCACAACAGACACACTCGCCGACGCCGTTGCAAGGCACTGCTCTCCACATGCATATCCGTTAGGACAGCAATTCCCGCCCAAACTTGCAGCACAGCTATACCACGCACTCGGACAGCTCCCACCTTGCCCTGCCGCCGTAGTCGCCAGACTCGCTCCTGTAGGGGCAACAATAACCACTCCATTCGTGGCAACCACTGTCACGCTAGCAGTTGGAATGCAACTCCCAGTAGTTTGGCAATCACTACCCACCCTACAACACCCGCTAGGATAGTACGCACTGCAGACATAGAAGCCATCGGGGCATATAGAGTTTGATGGTTCTGAGGAGTTTTCGGGTGAATTGCTGGTTGGACGAACAGGGGCGGAAGGCGCTTGGCTAGTGGTGGTCGGTGTGTCGATACAGGACCCGCTGGTGCCGCATTGCTGGCCATTGCGGCAGCAGCCTCCATTTAGACTCGCGGCACAGGAGAAGAAGCCCGACGTGCAGGTTTTTGTAGAGGATGCAGAAGTAGGGAGAACAGAGGGAGTCGTTGGGACTACAACGATGGCTGTAGAAGAGGGTAGGACGTAGGTTATTGATGTTCCTGCTATGATGCCTATTGCACGTCAGTTCGTGTTGTTAAAGTATAGGGAGGTAGTATGCCTTACAGCCTACGCCCTGGCAGGTATAGCCAGGTAAGCAACACCCGCCGTTCGAGCTACCAGGACAACTTGTATACCCCTTCGATGTCTCGCAAGTGATTGGTCCTGCGCAGGTTTGTCCTTGTGGACAGCATCCAACAGATCCAAAGCCTGTGTTCGGCACCACAATACAAGTATCGGATGTGCCGCAACAACTATCCGGTGCTCCAAGAGAAGTACACCCACTTGTCCCATCCGGACATTTAAAATCCCGAGCAAACAATGAAGCTCGTGGCGCGATTCGAAGAAGAGGTTCGAAAAGACTTTGTTCAATATGCGGACGCAAAGGTGACATTGCGTACAATGTACTATTCCCAATTTTCTCCCTATTCACATGTCCCATATCCGACCGTTTCTTCTTCAAATCCTCTTTATCCCCAGCAAATATCCAGTTGTCCAAAAAGAACATCTCGCCCGGGTCCCCACTCATCTTCTTAACACCAATCGGCTTCTCCCTCTTTAATCTCTCATAGATACTAAGACTGCGCTTGGCATGCACTTCGTCTTCAGGAAAGTACTTCATTCGTGCAGGGAGATTGTGCGGCCATTGTGGTTCGGCAGCGGCGCAGAGGAGGAGGATGGTGGGTGGGAGGGCGAAAAGGGCAGAGAGATGCATGGCGCCGATAATTATGGTTTTGGTGTTGGAATGTGGCCAAAAAAAATGATAGGTTATATAGTAATAATCAAGTAGGACAGAAAGAACGAAGAAAGAAACTATGAGTAAGAAAATGGTGATGGGTTGATGAGGTGGTTGGGGTTAGGGGCAAATCAGCAAATTAGCGAGGCTGGGGATGAGCTGGCACTGCCCGAAGGAAGTGCAAGGCGCATCCTGGATAGAGAAAACGGGAGGCAGGACTATAGGATTAATTACACGACGTGGGGGACCTCACACTGAGAAGTAGAGAATGGAGATCAAGATGGCGAATGTCGTCATGTCATGATAGGCGACTGGGTCGCAGTTCCGTTGGTTCCGAGGCTTGGCGTCGCGTTCCTATTTTCGCCCCGCTCGACGAATGCTTGCTCCTCTCTTTCCGATACATGTTCCTAGGCCTGAAAAGGGCTACCCAGATTAAAGTACAGGGGAAGAAGATCATCTCTTCCGTACAAAGTTCTCCTAGATACCAACCTTTTCCTACCTCTAACAAGCTAACATGCCTAATCTAGTGCTATCTTTGTTTCCTTCTGTTCTCCGAAATGCTATGCAATGAAGTAAACTTGTAGTCTTCTTTGCTGATAATTAAGACCACATTAGTTTCCTTTGTTTTATCAGACTCCTTATGATCGAAAAGAGCTTGATCATTCTACAAATACTAGGTATTAAACATTGGCGATGTTCACGTAGTTACCTGGGGCAAAACTTACATGCATCTGATTGACTAATTCGTCTCATGTTGGCACCTACCATTCCTTGGAAATTCCTTCTAGATCAGTCACAAAGGCGATTTTAAGCTAACGAGAGTACTCAAGGTACTGATATGAACTTTCTAGTCTGATTTTTCTCGAATGGCTGACCCATAGTAACTTGAGGCAGGGGGTTTTCGACCGGTTTAAGAAGCTAAAAGGGCCATATAGTGGGAGCTTAGTAAAGCGGCCGAAGCTCCAGAGTACGCAGACACTGTGTATGTAAATAACCGTACGCTAATCACTCAATTAAATGGCTAGCTCTAGCTGGGGTTCAACTGTAACTAGGTAGTGGCTGAAAAAAAGTCTGAATTCTCATTTGTACTATATTCTCATTACAGTATATTTCAGCTCGGTTACAATTGAATGCTCTTGGAACTTTTAGAACAAAATCTCTAACAGACCTCAAAACACCATGGTTCAAAATTGAACATTCTCTGCAATTTCCCTTGATAGAAAAAGAAGTTATCTTTCAAATTATCTACCACTTTCTCCGCATATCAACCGAAAGTTTTCAGATCCCAAGAATTCCCCAATGAAGCTAATACGAACTAGGGGAATGGCACATAGTCGCTTGGCATCTCGGATTGACTGAGCAATTTCCTTGAAATCGCAGCGAGAGAGCAGCTGTTGGTAGGTTACCTAGTCTAGCGCGTTCTCTTCCTTGGCCCTTTCCCGCCCCTTCTCCGGGTGAACAGACAAATGAATGAGTACCTGAGCTCCTTTCCCTACCTTGGTCCATTTCTGTCCTTGCATAAGGGTATAACCGATCATCCTACATTAGAGGTAATGCTGTACCTTAGTAATGTACATCCACGGTATGCCTCAACATCGATTTTCTTTGTGCATTTTTTCTTTTTCCGCTGAAAATTAGGATACCTTGATTGAGGCTGCAATAAGGATACGACACTCTCAGCTCCAGCTGGAACATTCTACAACTATTGGCTCACTAACCATGGACATGCATGCTTACAGGCTCGGCAATCAACCATCAACCAACAACTTTATCATATCGCGAAAATGGTTGTAGCACAAGGAACTAGTGCAAGTCGGGGATTCCGTCCCGGATCTGTGTCGCCCCTGTTTATAACTATCTTTGACTGCCTGTTTTGCAGATTTCGAGCATCACAAATTCTGTCCTGGTATGTTTATAAATCAATGTAAATGACACAGAATCTATAATTGAATTTGAATTACAATGCTCGATTTTTCAAATTCCTTCCTCCCTGCACTCGCAGTCCTCATCCTCTCCTACAATCCTGTCAATGCAGCAGACCCCACAATCGGACCTTTGGCACCAATATCCATCGCCACCGAGTCCGCATACTCTCTCGCCCGTGGTTGCGCCGCAGGATGCCTCGTTGATAACAGTGTTTTTCCCTGTGGCTTCGCTGGGCACCAAGACCTCGGCGTTAATCTTGGGTGTAGTTGTGTACCCACAAACCACTGCTATTGCAACGAAGAATCACAAGACCAAGTTACAAGTTATATCAGCAGTTGTGTAAAAGCTGGATGCTCGAAGTTTGGTAATCTGGAGAATGATTTGAGCGGCATATTTGGGCTCTATGATGGATATTGTGCCACTGCAAATGTGGCGCTAAGTACTTCGACGAAGAGCACGGCGGCAAAAACTACAGTACCGGGAGCGGCGGTGCAGACTACTGTTGAGGGTCTACCTGAATCTACCTTCACTACTGCGAAAGAGACGGGAAATCCGGCCTCACAGACCAATTCACCGACCGGGCAGGCGAAGGAAGATGAGGGCTTGAGCAAGTCGGATATCATTGCCTTGGGTACTGGTCTGGGTATCGGTGTCCCTAGTCTTCTTGTTGGGATTATTGCTCTAGTGATCCAAATGAGGAAGAGAAAAGCTACTGCCGAGCATGGTATCTTGATACCAACGGAGAGTTATCAGCATATTAATCCAATTGTCCCAGCCCCAACGCCGACACCTCCACCGATTCATGGCTACGGACAAGGACAATCTTATGAGTTAAGCACTCATGATACACAAAGGTGGCGATGATTTGGGGGCTATTTGACTGAGGGGGCGCGTTCAAGGAGGAGAATATTTGAAGATTTGATCATAGATTTGTGGTTTGAATGACGGGAATGAAGGAATGTTTTCACAAATTTACCGAAGCAATGAATAATCTTGGAGGAAGTTTACTTAATTAGTCATCATATATATGCTGGCCATTCTGATGATTTTTTTCGCCGCAGTACAATGTGAAAGGGGGGTTCTTCCTACAACTTTTGAATAAATAAGATCGACCGCGTTGGATACAATCACATGCAACTATATGCGTGGGAACTCACTATTTTCATTTTGCACCTTTCAAGTTCTTCAAATGACTTACAATATCCCTTAACATATCCTCGGAATACCAATGTCCCAAGCCTGGATATTCCATATGTATAACGTTACTTCCAATAACTTTCAAGAAATCTGTGGCTAGCTTCCCTAACTGTGTTGGCACTTTCTCGTCCTCCATACCATTTCCAAGGAACACTAGTGTCTCAAGAATCGAAAGGTGTTTCTGTGTTGTAGTGTCTTCTGTTTGAGATGAAATACTAAGCTCCTCCTGAAGCCATTCGACTATTTGCTCAATTTTACTCTTTTCATCTCCTACATCATCACATTCAAAGGGATTGACCCCATCTCCATCACTCTCTCCGGTCTCATTCAAAGCTTCACACATACTCTTCCTCAATGGTAACCACCCACACATCCCCACAAACATCTCTAACCTCTCACCTTTCCAGAGTAACAAACTCAACAAACCCACTGCACACCCTTGGCTCAGTCCCATTAGTACTACATTATTAGCTCCAACATCTTCAACCGCTTCTTTCAGCAATCCATGCAAATATTCTATAGATTCACCAAGACCAGGGAACTGAACATGTTCTTTATACTCGGGCGGATACTGGTCGAGTGGGTACAAGTCGAACCATTGGTGTGTGAAGCTGCGGTTATATGCCGCTGCTCGTCGCCGAGAAGCTGTCGGGAATATGAACTTGGTGTGGGGGAAATGGGAGCGAATTGTCTGAGACTCGGCTTGGGGAATCGAGTCGATTAGAGAGGAGCAAGTGTGTTGAAGGAGCGGTTCCGCAAATCTCTCGGCGGTGCTACCGCGACCATGGAGTATGATGAATGTGCTTTTGTGGGTTCCAGAGGTAGGAGGGAAAATCAGGGGTGGTGGGTATGCTTGAGAATCGGGTTTCGGCATTTCGCAAAGTGGTATGGCAAATTGACTTCGGTTGGGCGTCAAGAAACTGAGGTTTGGGTTTTTTCCTTGTGGAATTTAGAATTCGGATACCAGGTCATAAATTTAGATGGGGTATGCCATGCCCGTTTTTGGGCTGTTGCCTATTAGGCGAGACGCGATGTATTTAGGGTAAGAAGAGGTGGCCCAGTGGCACACTTGGGGTTAGTAGGTCAGAGTTAATTATTTCACCAAAGGCTTAAAGTTACTGGACGTTGAGCAAGATTTGATAAATATGCAGTGGAAATACTTAAAGTCTAAAATAACGAGAGATTGTGTTTGAAAGTAGTCGCGATGTTACATGTAGCTAGTTCTGTGTCATACACTCAAAGTGAATAGAGCTCTCGTCTATCGATGCGGAGATCGAGCTTTTAGTATACAGAATCATTCTTTTTAGACGGGTTAACCCCCATAAAGACGATGGCCACTCGATCAACTTGAGCTAAGGCTTCGGTTGGGTCTCGACCTTTACTCCACCACCGTTTCCCTTGTCTCTGGAATAAATTATTAAGTTCGCACAGGACAGCTGATTCATGAATCGCCATTCCGATGAGATCTTGATAGAAGTCGGCATCCCCTTCATAACACTTTTGAAGAATACCGCCACATGTCTTCACTACAAACGAAATAATCAAGGATATTAATTCAAATTTCAGAACCTAAGTGTGTCAGCCTGATTTTGGTCTTATTATTTCTCAACACCAGGGTCAACCAAAAAAAGTTTCTTCACTTCCGTACATGATTGGTAGTTTTCGCCTATTGGAGATACGGTCCAAATATAGGGACTTTGACGTGGTGCCATCAGAAGTTCTACTACAGCAGCTTAAACCTCAAGTGCTCATATGGGAGATTCAAGACTCTTGAACACATAGTACGCTGCCGCAAGGCATCAATCAATGGAAACGAGACACCGAGTCCCAATTAGTCTCCAGAGATCTACAAGGAAAACTACCTGGATAATACAATTAATAGGCCACTCTCTAATTTCAATACATCTCAAACTTAAGAGGAGCACCCTCTCATTTGCATTCGGGCTCTGCCAAAAGCCAATTGGTCCAAGCTATCTATACACGAGAGGCCGAAGCAAGAAGCAAATGTCTACTACCTCTACTTCCCACATGCCAGCCCTTCCCCGGTTCTTCCTATCAAGTTTGCAGCACCATCTTCGGCCGACATGTTCAGCGAAGCACGAGTATATCTCCGTTGATTATCTTGCTTGGTCAGCGATGTTAATTGCGAACACCAATACCATCCAGTCTCTTCGCCGGCCTTGCGCGGTTACCCTGGCCCCATTTCAACAAAGATTTTTTCGTGCACATCTGACCATGTATTCGTTGTCCCCTCGTGGGCCCACCAGTCGATGATCAGCGGGTATGGGAAAAAAAGAGCCTCATTCGCCGAGCATACTCCGGGCCAATCACTTCTGTAGATTTTGCTGGGATTGTTGAGCCTAGCCGGGTCAACAGGACCGCTTGATTGTAGCATGTTTCTTCTAGCTATCATCTAAGCCGAATGAGGAGATTTAGATAACTAGCGGCCGATGAGATAGCCCGGCCGCTTTGTAAGTATGACGTCGTTCAGCAAAATAAAACATGGTGTGACATCGGTGTTGGTGAATTTCGGCGCGAGCACACACGTCCGGCCCGACGCGTTCTGTTTTGCGAGGCATGATGACGGAGTGGATGGATGGGGTTCGGTAGAGTTCAGAGAACTGGATTGTACCTTCCTTGTATTTTTTCCCCATTTATATACGCATGGGATCCCCAAGGCTTCTTGCTCACACACCCTTTACTTCCAATTGCCTCCACAACTACATACTTAGAACTTCAGATGGGGCTCTTCAATACCCATAGGGGGAAGACCTCTTCCCCAACCCCATCATCACCAACCGTCGATCCTGAAAAGAGACCACAAATGATGGAAGTACACTTTAAAGACCGATTCCGACCACGAATCCTATTGATGGCTGTGTTGGTTTCAATGGGTGGATTCATTTTTGGCTACGACACCGGTCAAATCTCTGGATTTTTGGAAATGCCTGATTTCCTTGAACGCTTTGCGGATACAACGACAGCAACGGGAGCGCTAGCATTTACCAATCCAAGGTCGGGATGTATTGTCGCATTAGTCGGTCTTCCCATACCATTTCTCGGCTTTTTTCTGACAATGTGATTAGCTATCCATAGGAACCATGATAGGTGCACTAATTGCCGCTCCCATAGCGGACAAATTTGGTCGTAAACCCTCGATAACATTCTGGAATATTATCTTCTGTGTTGGTGTAATTGTGCAAATCACCACAGAAAGAAAGTGGTATCAAGTTGCCATCGGACGCTGGGTTTCTGGCCTTGGTGTCGGTGGCCTATCCGTGCTCACACCAATGTACCAGTCTGAGACTGCTCCCCGATACGTCCGCGGTGCCCTTGTTAGTTGTTATCAGCTCTTCATTACCATGGGTATCTTGACTGCATACTGCATCAATTTCGGTACCGAGGCCGTGCCCAGCGCAAGGGCATGGAGACTACCGATGGGAATTGGCTTCATCTGGCCTTTGGTCATGGGCATCGGAATCATGTTCCTTCGTGAATCGCCGCGCTGGGAATACCGCAAAGGCAGAATTGAGTCTGCGCGTACGACCGTTGCTATTAGTTACGGCTTACCGGAAGACCACCCTGAGGTGAACCATGAAATCCACGAAATCAAGCAAAAGTTGGAAGCCGAGCGCGCAGGCGGAGGCAAGCATCCGTTTTACGAAGTCTTCACTGGCCCAGCTATGCTGTATAGAACGGTACTTGGTATCTCACTTCAAGCTCTCCAACAACTCACAGGCGCGAATGTAGGCTTCTTTCCCTCTACCTCCATTTCGTTCAAAGGCCTAGGCTGACCATGAATTTAGTTCTTCTTTTACTACGGAACAACAATCTTCCAGTCCGTAGGCCTCCCAAACCCATATGTAACCTCCATCATCCTGGGAGCCGTCAACGTAGCAACCACCTTCCCAGGCCTCTACATCGTAGAGAAGTTCGGACGTCGGCCATCACTGATCTACGGCGGGCTTTGGATGTGCATGTGCTTCATTGTCTTCTCGTCCCTGGGACACTTCGCCCTCGATCCCGTTGATCCATCACGAACACAGAACATTGGATACGTCATGATAATCTTTGCTTGTCTCTTCATCGCCGCCTTCGCTATGACGTGGGGTCCGATCGTATGGGCTGTAGTCGGAGAAATCTACCCGTCGCGATACCGTGCAAAGTGTATGGCTATGGCAACAGCATCCAATTGGATGTGGAATTTCCTCATTTCCTTCTTTACGCCGTACATCATTGGTGCTATCGATTACCGGTATGGGTATGTGTTTGCGGCGTGCTGTTTAACGGGTGCAGCAGTCGTCTTCTTTTTCGTCTGTGAGAGCCATGGGCGTAGCCTCGAGGAAATCGATACGATGTATATCCTGGGCGTAAATCCGATGAAGAGCAAGGACTGGCAGCCGCCACAGGATGACGAGTTGCCAAACTTGGATAACACATATTTAACGCCCGGTGCCAGGGGGATCAAGAAGAAGGAAGAAGCAGGAACCCCGGTAGAGCAGAGAAGGGAGAATATGATACCTGCGCGGAACTCGTCGATCCCTGAAATCTCTGGCGCAAGACAGGCGTAATACATCGTCTCGTTGAGAGATCATTTGAAAATATGGTCAGTCGCTTTTGAGGATAGATTTCGTATTCTGGCTATTTTAGCGTTTCTTGATACATTATTAGGTACTACACCATATTGTTTATAAATCTCAGTATTTTCATTACAATGATTGACCTAACCATAGAAGTGAAAGTGGTTGTTATACAATCTAAAGCGGTATATGACCTACCTTTTTATATATACTAGATACTCCAAAACCCATGATACCACCCAATGCACCTAGTACCCATTTTCCAGAAGCTGGCGAAGAAAGCCGCCCACATCTTGGGACAAGTTTACTAAAGCCTTGGAAATTGCACCTTTTCTTCTTCTTATCAATCATTTCTCCTTGAATTCGAGATGAATTTTGAAATAATAGGTCCTGACTGATCACCATCTTTTCTTCCAAGATTCCATTTCTGCACTACATCCGAGCGTCTATGGACCAACGAACGAAGACTAGGTCGCGGTTGCAGCGAGGATTCTTTACCGTCTCTTTGGTAAGGGTTTTTTTCGTCTTCTGAGGTATTGGCATAGCGTGTATGAGGTGGTGACAGTGGCTCTGTATTGTCACGTATAGAGTCGGTCTCGCTATGGTCTCGTGAAATGATGCGACGTATGGGACTCGTGACAGAGTTGGAAGAAGTAGTGGAAGATATAGTATCGAGTTCTCGGGGTTCGCGTGAACTGAACAGCCTTTCGTCTTTGGGGGTTGCAACAAAGTGTGCGCGAATCTTCACTTTAGGCGTTTCTTGAGCTAAAATATCCCCGAAACTGGGATGGGATTGGGAGTGTTTAACCAGATGGCGCAAGTCGTGCTTTGGAAACACGGTACTCGATGTTGACACCTGGGGTGCCCCTGGAAGTTTCTGTAATTGCTTGCGAATATCTTCAAATTCACTGAAGAACTTTTCCTTCAGACTTGAGTCCTTGGGTCCGCTTGAAGGCTTTTCGAATGTGTCAAGACGCAGTTGCCTTGCATCACCTCGAGCCATTTGGAAACGGGCTTTGTCATTAGCAACATCCTCTTCCTCAAGTGTTCGTAGTTCTTGGTCAAGCTTCTCTATCTCCCGTTTGAGTGTAAGCTTTGCATCTTCCTCCGCATTCGACAGAGACGTCACCGGAAGCTTGCTTTCTATGACCCTATCCAGCTCGTCTAATTTCTGGGATAAGAACATATTCACCCTATTGCGTTCTTGTTTGTCGATAAATTTCATGTCAATGAATGCACTATCCTCGCACAATCTAGCTTTCTCGCGTAGCAAGTCGCCAACGAGATACAAACTGCCTGTCAAAACGATGGGATTGTGTGGTTCCGTCAAGTACTTGGCCGCACACAAAGCTTGTACCGGGCCAACAACTGGCATAGCAAATCCAGTGATGCCGGGGCAGGCTTTGTTAGCGGCTTGTAGTAAATCCTTAGGGTCCATAGATTTAACCCACGGCATACCATCGACCGGACCAAACGTAGTGGTTATAATGCTGTCTCCGGGCTTTAGAAGTTCTCCTAGATAGTGGAAGGCATCCTTCCCTTCTGACATTGCAACTACCCAAGTGACGCACAGTGATTTATGCTGCAAGATGTGCTTGGGTTGGCTGCCGTTTGGCCTTCGAATAGTTTTGCTGACATACTCATTTAGGGCAATGGCGGCATCGGTGTTGTGAGCTCCATCAATAAGAATTTTTGTCTTGTGTTGTCCAAAGACTGGCTGGAGAGTCAGATGCTGGAAACGGCCCGGAAACGTTTTATTTTTTATACCAGGCAACATTTCCCTAGTTTTCCGGGTGGATAAGTTCATACTCTTTAGTGTTTCAATAACCGCGAGATAGGCTAGGACAGCATTGTCTCTCTGGAAAGGCTGAAGCTTACCAGCGAATTTGTGCCAATAGATTGAAGAGTACAGGTTTTCTTTGAGTTCTTTGGTGTCTCCATGAATGAAAGGACCGGCCCCAATGTCCTTTGCATATTGGTTGATAACATCATGGACGTTCCACTCGTTGAGGGGATTGACAATAAAAGGGACGTTTGGCCTCAGGATCCCAGCCTTGTGGCGGGCAATCTCCTCGAGGGTGTTACCTAGAAAGTTCTGATGGTCGCGGGCGATCTTGGAGATGACGGACACGATCTGGTTGTTCAATATGTTGGTTGCGTCCAGGGTTCCGCCCATGCCGGCCTCGACGACGCCAACCTGGATCTTTTCGTCGTTGAAGATCTGGAAGGCGGTTGCCGTCAGAAGCTCAAACTCGGAGGCCTTGATGCCCTCCTTCTCGTTCAGCTGGAGGAAATGGTTCTCGACTCTCCGGAACTTGGCTTCGTCGATTGTCTTGCCATTGATGGCGATGCAGTCCCATCTGGCGCTGCCGTCAGAGGATGCGAGATGAGAAGCACGTGCCTGCGTACCTGTCTATTACGTGGGGAGACGTGAAGCGGCCGCAGCGCAGCACTCTGCGGGTTAGCAGAGCAGACGCATACGCGCAGATGGACCCCTTGCCATTGGTGCCGGCAACGTGTATGGCCTTCCACGGGAACTGGACGTCCTTGAGGAGGAGGCCAATCCGCTCGAGCCCGGGCTGGATCATGTGGAGGCGGGCGTTGTCAGGGCAGCATGAGCGGCAGCGCGTGTGCAGAGCGCTGTGGGTGTGTTTTGAAACGCAGAGTCACGGTGATGCTGCAGCTGGTGGTGACTCAGACAGGGCAGTGGATGAAAAGAGCAATGGAGGAGGCAGACGTTGCCTGAAACGGCAGCGCAGCCTTGGCAGCCGCCGTTTAGGCGGGCCTGGGGAAGATCGGGGCAAGTGGCTGGGCTGGCGGCCAGGCAAGGCAAAGCGGCCTGCGCTGAGTTGTGCGTGCAGACGGGTGCGAGTATACAGCGTAAATACTGAGGCGCGGCTGTTGCATTATTCGAGAGCAAGCCCTCTGTACCCTCCGTGCCCTCTGTCCCGCCTGCCGTGCTGCCCGCTGTCCTGCCCGCCGTCCTGCCCACGGTGCTGCCCTCCTCCGCCCTCTCCCCCCCCGGCGTTCACGCCAGTCCAGCCTCACTTTGGCGCTGCCGCGACTCGCTTATCATCGCATCGCTCTCCGACCTCCTCAGTCTTCCTCCCCCAGGCCTCGCCTCCGTATTCGCAACCCCCATCTCCACTCTTCGACTTCCATCTCCCCTCTGCCCCCAGTCCGCTTCTTGCTGCAAAATGGGTCTCCCTGTGTGGCGCTCCCCCTCGCCCGCTGCCAAAAACGCGCTCAAGGCCGACCTGACGGCCCCAGCGCGCTCGCCTATCCGCCGCCGCAGCCCACTTGTTGGTCGACGCGCTCGTTCCTCCAGATCCCCGCGCTCCCCAGGACGGTTTACCAGCAGCTTTGCCACCGAGCAGCTGCTTGCGGCCACCGACACGACCACGCGCCTCCCCTCGAGCGGGCGCCCGCGCCTGCCTCCGCCTCCGGTCCCTGAATCAAGAAACTACGCTCCCCCCAGCGATGCTGCACGAGAGCTCGAAGACGGCCTCGCGCGGTTGCGCCGCGACAGATATTACCGTTCCCTATACGATTCGAGCACCCCGAGCTTTGGTGAAGTGCCGCGCAGCTCTCACCGGCTGCCAGCCTTTACGCCAAACTTCGCGCCCGCCGCAGCCGCACGCAGTCCACACCCGGGCGCGACTGTCGATGAGATTCGAGAGCGGTCCATGTACAGAAACAGATCGCCATATCACAGGGCTGCCCCGCGCCCGAGAGGCACCTGGGTCGACCTTGCTCCGTTTGCGAGCCACGACACTGTGGTCGTCGAGGATGGAGACGACGACAGCAGCGACAACAACAACAACAACAATAGCAACGCTGTTAGCTTTCCCCCGCTCCGCAGAATGGGTCGCCGCACTATTGCAGACGGCCCACTTCCATCCAGCTCCCTCCGCGAGTCCTGGAGCCCGGCAGCCGATCTCGATGGCTTGGGCGACCGCGAGCGCAGCGCCAGTCCTGTGGACGACCATTGGGCCAATATGCTCAACACTGTGGCCCCAGATCCTCTGCCTCCTACTGCAGACTCATCGTTTACATCTGCCGCAGCATCTGCCTCGTTCTCTGCTTCCAACTCGAGTTCCCGAGCGGGTAGCTCCAACTCCAACTCTGCAGCGTCCTCTCGCACCCACTTGACCGTTCCGTCGCGACACCAGTCGCCTCCCATTGAGCTGTTTATTCGCGCTTGCGATACCTCCGAGGACGACACCGCGTCGGATACTGAAGAGGAGGAGATGGATGTACGCCCCGGACTTTCTTCGCTTCGCCGGAGAAGCCGACAGGGGTACGCCGACGAACCACCTGCTCGAAATTCCAATCGCTACTCGCGCGTGATCCGCGATCACTCTCGAGATGCACGAGCGTATGTACGAAGCTTTTACGGAGCGCTTACTCCGCGCGACAACCAGCAGCTGCTCAACGACCAATTGGATGGACCAGTGGACGGGCCGAACATCGGAGAAGAAAGCATGCTAGCTCTCGATCAAGAACTGCGCCATGCACGCGCCCTCTTGGAGCGATTGACGCGGCGTGACGATATCTCCGAAGACTTTTGGGCCTCGTTCGGCCTCACACGACCCCTCGCCGACCGTGTCGAGCAGATTCAGCAACGCGAACAATTATAAAAAGCGATGGATTGTATTTCATTTCTTATGCAAGATGGAGGCGCAAGATCTGCAGGCCGGTCTAGTGCTTCGTGCTGTGTATCTATATATTTATTTTGAGAGGGTCTGGAACGGCTTGTATGACCAAGGACAGCACTTGTTTTCTGTGCGCTGTTCGTTCGTTCTTTGGGTACGGCTTTTACGATACTATTCCTTAATATGTGCTTTCTAAAGGAAGGGTTTGGGCTTTGATCTTTGGAAAGCAGAGGGTAGCTTGCGAGGTTGCTTACTGGAAGCCGCAGCTGGTGTGCAGGACATGGAGAGGGGGGTTGGAGGCAGATTTTGTGTACTCTATCTTCCAGTCCTTGTACGCAATGATGGTTAGCCCAAGAGGGTATCTCATGTACAAGAGCATGGGAAACGGAAAAGCGATTGCTTCTTCATAATCACGTCCCAACGTGCAAGTGTGCATCGGCTGAGATGCTTTGGTGAATGAATGAAAGTGGTTCAAGATGAATTTTTAAAATCTAGGCATCATGTTGAAGTTCTGCCAGCTGACCATGTTGCAAAAGAAAAGCGCAATGTCAGCTCAGCCCTCGCCAATCTCAACCAATCCATCCCACATTCCACCGCCACGATCCAACACCAACAAGAAATAGTAAAAGCAAAATAAACAAAAAAAAATTTAAAAGCACTCCTGGTGGGGCTCGAACCCACAGCCTTCAGATGAATTCATTTTAGAAGCATAGCCATGCTGGCACTTCAGTTTAGAAGTCTGACGCTGTTCTGAATTAGTATTCCGTCGTGAGCATGAAGATTTTCACGAGACTAACCGCTACCATTGCGCCACAGGAGCGAGCTATAATTTGGATGCTTTTCCCAGCAATTTTGGAATTATTTCAAAATTAAATAGTTTATACATGGTGTATATTGGGAACGTGAAAGCGTCGGATAGCAACTGTAGAGAATATGCGCTCACTGTGGGCTAACCAAGCTTCACCGCCACTTGGACGATGGGCAGACCCATCACACAAGCGATTTCGGACTTGTATGACATGTTCTCAAGCCAGTGGTTGGCTCGCATGCATCGGATATCTCGACCGAGGGCTCCGAGTTATGCCCGGCGAACTTCGACACGGGAACTTGGAATACGTTCTTATTGTATTTGACTGTGTTTGTCTTGACTTTTGAGAAATTCTTAGTCGGAAATCTCGGGCTGGAAGGAGGCTGCGTTAGGCAGGCAATGTGGAGGATCGGGCATGCTAGGAGCAAGGAGTACGTACTGTGCGGATAACCTAAGGCCAGACTGAACTTCGGATACTTCTTTGGCGAGTTATTTCTCCATTCCAGCTTCTTTGGTAGAAGAGAAGGTGGGGCTAGGCGCTTTTCGCACATGGCTCCAAACTCCGCTATGAAAAGTCCGCTGCGGACCTTTAGATACTCCGCCTGCGGTATTGTGATAACAGCAAAAGGTATCACGAATGAGGTTTGGTGGCAGGAAATCGCTCAAATTCCAACACCAAATCGTAAAACTACCACAAGCTGCTATATTTATAAACTCTATGCCGTCGTAGGATATAAAGCAGGAGTTCTGCATAATGAGGGAAACAATGGGGGTATCTTTGGTACCTTACCTATATATGCCTTTAGTCCTTTCACGACAACGATGAGAATCTTCTCGCTCCGCCTCGTTTGTCTCTTGTACTGGGCTCTTTGTTAGATCTTCCCTTTTTCTCGCAGTTCAAACTACGTCACAGCCGAAATGCAGGCAGTATACCATGACATCATGTAGCTAAAAGGATGAACCCACATGTGTCCAGTGTTGCTATCTCGATTAGGCTTGCCTTTGCGGGCACTGATTTTCTCATCGGGCCCTCCCCGAGATACTATTAGGGCCAGAGACTTCCTGCATCAGACAAAATTCATCGAAATCTCAAATGGAATTCAGTCTGCAATCTAGCGCTGTGCGGAGCGCAAATAGGGAAGATGCGTTCATTAACGTACAAGATAGCTCGAACCAACGCGCCATCACCAATTCCCTTCGTGGGTAAATTTACTATACGAAATATATTTAAGCAACAAAAACATCTGTAGCAAACGACTTGTTTCTTGTTACAATGCTTGAAATACTCTCGATTAGCATTCTTGTCTTCATGAGTCTGCTTGTCTATTATCTTTGTGCACAGAATTTCCCACAAGGATAGTGATCGGATATTGGTTCACATGTTAAAATCCGACCCGACAGAGCCTTGATGAATCAATCCCCCGATGTGTGTTTAGGTAGACCGAGTGGTGTTACTCGTGATTAAAAAATGCAAGGCAAAATTCGCCCTGCCACAATATAGCGACGGGCTAATACCACTTACAGCCCAGACAGTGGTGAAGAATCCGAACATGGTTTGATTATGGTCGATCAGAAAGTTTTAGGCATGCTAAGCAGTTCTGTACCGACAGTGTCCCGATAAAATATGAAATCCTATTGTATCTGCGTACAGTTTCGCGATGTGTTCTCAATCTTCCCCAGAGTGTCTCCATTTTCATATACAGAAATGGGAAACGATCTCACTCTCGCTCGCTCGCCCTCTGTCTTGAGTGAATGTAAAACAACCTTGGTACGTCCCTAAAAGAGGAAATTAGTGACGCGCTACTCAATCAAGCATGTGGGGCCGTCCCGTTCGAATTTAGCCCAAGTACAACTAACGATTGAGAATAGGGCGAACAGTCGAGATCAGTCGCGAACAGCATTTAGTCAGGGCAAGGCGCAATTAATGGTACATCAAGTACATTACAGGAACACGTGCTTGTGTCAAGTAAGACTTTGGTGTCCAGAAGAGAATCAATAATCGCCATCAGGACCTGCAATTACATCTAACTTTCAAATCGTGGAGGGAATCTCCTATACCGAGATAAAAATGGGGAGGATGATGGAGCGTTTCGAGTACCTGTCGTGACAAGTATGCGAAAGACAAACTTAAACTACAAGCAAAAGCTTAAATAGAATCCATTGGACTACCAATCAGACAAACTATATTGAACTTTGTCCCTGCATCATGTGTGGTTATGTAAAGGTTAATAAATGCCCGATTGACGCATAAGCGAGTGGTTCTCTGTGCTGTTTAGCGACAACATCATTAGAGAGCATGCAAGATGGCACAGAGGCACTTGATGCCACTGCTCTCCAGGCGACACGGTCTGATAAACGAATGATTGAACAACAAACATCTTTCGCAAGGATTTAAAACCATCATAGTTGAAGCAATATTTAACGCTACACAGGCACCAAATTGAGTATCAGATGAAGTGAGATGACCCACCGAGCTAAGCTAACAGGCGAGGAGCCGTGGGTAGACTTTTGACCAGGCCTGTAATTGAATTGGATCCAATATAGTACAACCTTCCTCTCCACTAGTGAGAGGGGAACACTGAACATCCGATATATAAAAGCAAGAAGGCATCCAGCTCTCCAATATCACCCAGACCACGGAGCACATTCAATCACTCATTCAATCACACATTTAGCCATCAACACATTCACATTCACATTCCCATTCCCATTCTTACAATGCGTTTCCTACCAGTTGCCGGATCTGTCCTTTTATCTGCGGGAACATTGGCAGCACCAGCAGCGAAAGATGGCTCCGAATCCGAAAAGCCCAGTGGCCTCTTTTTCGGAAAACAGGGTGCTCTCTTTTCCGGCAGGCCTGGCGGCCTCTTTTCCGGTAAACCCGGTGGCTTCTTTCCAAGCAAACCTAATTGGAGTCTCGGTTCATGCCCCAATGATTCCCTACTCCCTCTCATCCGCGCGCTCAAGGTGTCCAAATTCTGCAGCGATTTCGTCGGTGTAAAGACAACGACCCAGGTTTTGACATTTTTGACCACTAGCACGGTATCAAACACAGCTACAATCACTCAAACAGCGACTGAAACAAATACAGTGGATTTGTAAGTCGGATATGGATTATGACTACGACCAAGTACTGACACTTCATAGCACTACCACTGATTTGGAAGCTCCTGCAACTGTCATGACATTCACTGCGACTTCGACTTCGACTTCAGATGCGACTTCGTAGGTCCCGTCCAATTCGTTTTCAACTTGATTCTAGCCAGCTAATATACCACCAGGACAATATTTGTCTATCGTGGTCAGGAAACCAACCGACCAGCAAACGTTCGTCGCGATGCACACAGAGGTCATATGGAGACCCCAAGCAGTAAGTATTCTACCATAAATATCCCATCATTTACGAACATCGAGTTAATGGGCAACAATAGAATTGAGATTTTTCGGCTCAGAGTTTATCTCTAAAGCATGTAATTGCTACGTTACCGCTCCAACGGTAACACTCTCCACAACATCGACCGCCATCGAAACATACCAAACCACGGCGACTGAATTCCAAACAAAATCCCTCACCATCACCAACACAATAACAGCCACACCAGCATCAAGCACAACGTTGACAGTTACATCCATTGAGACGCCTACCGTTACATCCACCGCAGTCTACTCTCTCGCCTTCACGAAGGACATGTGGTGTTACCCTTCTTCTACAATCTCCCTGGAGAATACAAATTTCAAATCCTACACTGAGACCTTCGAGCATTGCGCAAGGGTATGCGAAAATGACAAGGAATGTGAACAATTCTCAGTGCATTACGGTCAGTCATCAGATGGGTCGAACGCACTGGATTGCTTGACAGGGACGGGAATCACGAGCGATCGGGGGTGGAGTGAGAATATGAATGTTGAGTGTACCTTGAATGACCTCGAGGAGGGAATGGACCACTATAAGCCAGATATGGATAGTTATATTAAGATGTAACTTGGACTATAAATAAAATTTCATATGTTGTTATTCTTTCATCCTTGATAGTTCCAATTTAACCCATTGTATTTTTCTTTGGAGGACAATAAATACATTTTCATCTTCTAAGTGATCGAGTTCATCAGGAGAGCGCAGTTTTATTACCTTAGCACGTTCCTCTTCGCCCCCACGATATACTCTCTTGTGCTTTACATTCAACTCTGTGTTCTTCCTTGACGATTAGGGGGGTTTTAAGCTTAAGTGACTCTATCTCCGCCACTGTGATACTTTCTCCCTTGATTTCTCTATCACGATGACTACACTCCGACCGTCAACCAAGACCCTCTAGAACCTTAGAGGCATCAAAGTGCTTTCCTTGGACTGCCCTAATACCAATTATTAGTGGACAATTGTCATTGAAACACAAGACTTTTCAGGTATTTTTAATTCGATCTTGTGGCGTTGGGTGACAATAGACCGCAATCATGAAGATGAAATAGTAATGTTATGCTTGTTAGCTTCTCCTTTGGTTTAGATTACCTTTGTAAAACGAGTATTCGATAGGATCACAATCATACATATTTCAGGTTCTAGTTAGATATCTGCTTCCGATAATGTGGATAAGTAGTCACCAATAGAATCATAATGAGAACATGAGTGAATTAGGATGCAGACTTTTAGTTCGAATGTACCAGTGAACCCATTTACAACTATTCAAAAATCCTCTGTATATGCCAACCTACCACCTAACCGTCGGGGCAGGTGTTTGATACGTGCTTGACCAATGCGGCTCATAGGTTGATGTTCCCATGATGGTGACATTCTTCTTATCAGTAAATGTCGCAGAAGTGACAATGGACTTCTTTATCCACGTAGACCTTTGATTGCGTGAGTTTTTAATATGTTTGCAGAGAAAATTATGAACTCTTACCAAGGAGGCAGGGCCGTTCCGCCTGTGACAGGGCCAACTGGAGCTGAGGTCGTCTCCGCCCACGCGCCTGACCACACTGTTGGACCTGGAATTGGACTGAAAAAGGATTAAGTTAGTGCGACAAACGAAGAGATAGTGTTAGATACGTACTACGTAGTAGTGGCACAAGGAACAGTGTTGTCAGTTTGAGTTGAGCAGTAGACCTAAAAACGGTCAGTTGACTGATGGTAAGGGGCATATGACTTCTCATACATCATAAACGACACCGGGCGAGTCATATGCATAAGCGCCCGGGAAAGAAACACCTTCGGGCAACTCAACATTTCCATCTCCAGTGACTTCGATCTGAACGCAATTGGGGTAGAACTGTGCACCACGAATAGGGTTGTCTTCAAATGATACTTCTCCCTCATGAAGACCAATCATCTCGGCTCTGATGAGATAGCTTTAAACAACCGTCAGTAAGTGTTTTGCTTGGACAAGAATAGATAGTTGACACAACGTACTGGCCCGCTTTCAAATCCTGAGGAATCCTGACATTCATATGTCCATTGTTATTTCTCATATTGGAGCTTGTTGACCACTTTCCTGGTTGTGGAAACGGTAAACTTTCATAAAGGCCTTGGTGCCATAACTTCACGAATGAGTTCTCAGTTGGAGGGTCTGGTGAGATATAGACGAGTGATGGGCCATGGTGGCTTTCAGCAATTACATCATCTGCTGCGTTTCTTTTATCATGATGCCTGTGTCTTGTTCAGTATTTGTCCCGCAATCGTGAGGTCTTGCGATGCTGTACCAGTCGAAGGTTAGATTATCACCCGGTGCTACTTTGATAGTCTCTGGGGCCTGTATATCTCCCAACACGTTGCAGCGCATATCAATCGAAGTCAGATTCTTGACAGGGCTGTTGGAATAACCCCCACCATTGGGGGCTCCGTTGAATGCAGGAGTACGAATTCCCTTGAAGAGTCCCTGATCAACACCATTCACGAACACACCCTGGTAATCCATGAGTAAGGGAATTAGCTTGATAAGCATTGAGCATACTGACCCAGATGAATGTATGCGCGTAAGCCTGTCCATTGAGGAGAGCAAATAACAGCACAGAGGGGCGATGCATGACGATTAAATTACAGAGGGAAGTCCAAAGAATTAACAAACGATGAAAACCAGAAGCCAGTAGGGGGAATGTAGGGAAAGATATACTCAGGGTTGGAAATACCGCGTGCACAAAAATGGGTCTCCATGTATTGCGCGAGCGGCACTTCGATTGTATTGCACTCTATTCTCTCCACACCCAGATTGGAGATTTCAAATTAATATATTCCAAGCATCGGGTACACAGATCCCGCAACTGTGGCGGCTGAAGCGGAAGGTTTTTCCTAGGCCTACTGGTCCAACTAAGATGTATAATTCCTTCTAGTACAGAACCAACCTGATGTTCTTGGTGATACTTCGAGAAAGCCACGTCTTGGGTGGGCTGTAATTTTTATGAGGCGGGGAGAGGCACCCGCGTGTTTGACCATATTTATTGAGCTTTTTAGGAAGCGTCGTCGCAGAACTATTGACTGGCGAGGCTCAAGAGACATCCTTAATCCTGTGAGATCCTCTTTCTGCATAAGCCGTCGGGGTCACAAGAGCAAACAATGGGTGATGTCAACACGATTGTAGATGATGTCAAGGTTGCAGAGTAGAATGGGTGCGTTTCAATACATTTTTTGTAGATAATGTAATATACGACCTGTGATATCCTCTAGCAGCTCCTGATAGAAATGAAGTATCGAAAATGTGTCAGAACACTTGGGGGGCTGGTGGAGGCTGGGTTTCGCACGTGACCCACACGTATTGCGCACAGGCACCAAACGCGTTCTGTATAACCGCGTCTCGCGACTGCCCAGCTCCTTCCCTCCCCTCCATCACAACCTTGGAACCACCACCATCACCCTTCCATCGACGCCTACATTGACATCCACCCATAAATCCATCTATCTCACTACTACGATGATGCTCGCCGCCAGTCCCTTCTATTCTCATCCTATTTACATGCCGAGCAGCCCGTCGCCTCTCGCCGTACGTTCCGCGAATGTTCCATCGCGCCCCTTCACATTCACAATGGCCGTGCAGCCACATACCGGCAAGGCGCCAATACCCCAGCGTGCACACAAACCGAATCCTGTAATTCAGAGCCGCGATGCCGTCACACAGCGCCGACGCGATATGTTCTTTCGACGAGTACAGAAGGACCGCGACGACAAAAAGTGGGATACGCGTGGTGATCAGGTACGTAAAATATTTCATGCGTTTGATTTGGACGTTTTTGTTAACTTGTATTAGATTCAACGACTTGATTTCATCTCTACCCAAAAACGTTGGGAGGCAGAAAAGGCACGCCAAGCCCCCGAGCTTCAACCCGAATATCAGGACGAAGAAAACTACGACTTGCCCACGTCTTCATACAACTATAATTTTGCGTCGCACCCGGAGCAAGAGATGGAGGAGGCTGAGTATATTCTAGCTCAGGAAGAATATGAACTGCAACAATTGATCGCGTCTATGGAGGAAGAGCAGGTGGAAACTATGTCTCAACATTACGGAAGCGACGATGAAGACTATGACCGGATTTTCATGGAGTGTACGACCTCTACAGATGCCGAACAGCAAATTCAAAGCACGAACTTCGCAGACTTGGACGCGATGGATATGACAGATGGATGAAGGAGAAGAGTACATGTACATGTTCTTGTGATACTGGGTTATGCCGCGAATTACTTGTTTCATACAACGATTGACGCAGTGTCGTTGTCTCCACACTACATTGTCAACACGCAAGCCGCCAAATTTATGACGCTACCTGCACTGGGGAATTTGCTGAAAACACGCAAACTGCTCTTTCATAGAATCACTGTGTTGGACATCCTTGGTCGATCTCGCTGAGGGCTTCCTGTGCCGCGTTCATCTCGCCGACTAGGTCCGGCGGAGGGGAGCCGGCGGCTTGCATCTGGTTTCTGTTAGCCGCAGTATATAGAATATTATAGTATCGAATCTGACCTTCTGCATCCGCTCAACTATATACTCCCGATCTTGCGAATTATCATCTGAGTATCCTTTCCGCTCAAACCTTGCCGTGATCTCCTTGACTAGCGTTTGTTGCTCTTCATATCGCTTTAGGTCATCTTTTGAAACCTTCTCTTTGTTATCATCCATCCACTTTGGGTACTTGTCGTTCAGCTCTTTCATCGGTTCATATAACACCTCCCTGTTTGTCAATTGCTCCATCATGCCCATCAATATTTTGGAAAAGTCCTCATCGCTTCCCTCACCCCCGAAACCGCCACTCTCCATCTCCTTCAGCATCTGCGCGAGGATATCATCACCATCTGATGACGCAGCAGCAGCGCTCGCCTGATCTCCTGACTCCTGCATCCGTTCCATTGTTTTCCGTATCGTCTCCTGGAAGTTCTTTTCCGCTTTTTCTGCCGAACCTGAAGCAGAAGCAGAAGTTGGGTCTGTCGCTGATGTGCCGGCCTCTTTTGCGTTTGATACACCGGTCGGCGGTGGAGGCAAAACATCGCCCATCTCCTTCATGATGTCCTCGAATTGTTTCTTGAAGTCTTCTTGTCCCAGTAGTTGCTCCATCTCCATCTGCAATTGTTTTGCGAATTCATCTTGGTCTGTGGCGAGCAGTTCTTCTGGTGGAGGTCTTGCGGGACCGTGTGGTGCAGGTGCAGGTGCTTGGGCAGGGGCTTTGGAGTCGATTTTTATGGTGGCGAATTCGTCCAGGACATCTGGAGGGTTTGTTATTATCTTCTATACTAAAGATATGGTAAGGAGGGCTAGCCGTCTAGGTCTGAGAGGTCATCTTCTTCTGGATCTGACGCAATTTCGGCAATGGGTTCGGCTTGTTTAGGTGAAGGCACCATTTCCTTCGCCGGCTCGTCTGCCATGATAATTGATTCAAAGGTTGGGATTCAGGGCGGTGGATGGTGGAAGAAAGTTGAAAGGGTTCAAGCAAAATAGTCGAGAACACAAATATCGGGATTGGTTTCCTTTAGGTAGTATGCAGGAGACCGAAGAGAGAGCCTCGGCCAATCTATTTGCTCTTGAGCGGGGCATCATTTTAGCGCGGGGCGATCTTCTGAGGCTGATGGTGTGGCGCCCAGTCACGTGTACTTGTCGGACTGTTGTCTCGACTTCACCTGTGGTCTTAGTTTCGCTCTCACCACGCTCCATTTGCCACACGCATATAAGGCTCAACGCCGCGCAAACAACACAACCCCTCTCGCTCGCCTAGAGTTTTTCCGCTAAACGTATATATTGCACCACGGTTCTTATCAGCTCTACAGCCTTGTGAATCATGACACTGTGCATGAACAGACTCTCTGAGGAGAGGTCAGACTCAGATTCCCACACAATTGAAGCGATAAGCTCACACGAGGTGTAGGAAGCAATGGAGACGCGATCACCCTTTTGGATTCTTCGCGAAACCCATGCGCAATAGCAGTGGAATGATGGACCTCAAAAAATGGGATTGCGGTGTACCAGGCAAAGACAAGACGATGTGGGAGGGCGGTCTCTTCAAACTCGAGGTTATCTTTCCCGACGGTATGACTCCTCTCTCTCCTCTCTCCTCTAAATATTATATAAAACTAACGAAGCGCAGAGTACCCAACAAAGCCACCAAAGTGTATGCTAGAACGTGTAGGCTCACGCAGGGGAGATAATAGAATACTGACACTGCATAGGCAAATTTACGCCCCCGCTCTTCCACCCGAATGTATACCCCTCCGGGACCGTCTGCCTCAGCATCCTCAACGAAGAAGAAGGTTGGAAACCCGCAATTACGATTAAGGAGATTCTACTAGGTATCCAATCGTTGCTCGATGAACCGAACCCCGAATCTCCCGCGCAGGCCGACGCATTCAATCTCTTCAAAAAGGACAAGCAAGCATACGAGAAGAAGATTCGAAGTCTAGTTAAGGAAAATCCTGCACCATAGTCATATTCCAATATGCATATGCTCACGATAAAGGGATATAGCATGAGGGAAGAGTGAGTGAAGTTGTTTCTCCGGAAACTAGTAGACATTTTGGGGTTTTGCTTTCAACAGTTTATACGTAACGAACGAACATCTTGGCGCGAAAGGATTCTGGCGTTTGGGGCGCCAAAGGTTGAATTTTGACGAGTTATGCTGCGGTGAATGTGAACATGGTGCTGGAAGCAGAAAACTTCTATCTTTGGGTAGATTCTACAGATATTCTTCTGCGGTACATTTGCTACAAATTTCTGTAGAAATTCCATAATAGTTCTTCAACGCTCGCAACAAGTGAGACCGCAACGAGATAGCATACATGATTTGACATTTTGTAAAATCTTACAAAGATGAAAGCGAGTGGGTGTGAATTAATACTGAGTCCAGCCAATTTTGCCTTTGATGTCCGAAAGTTTCGCGACTATGAAACCATCCATCCCGTCGACCCTACCCAGACCACCAGAGAGTCCGCAGCATGAAACCTAGTTGGGTCCATTTTGCGGTGATATAGTGTACATAAGGAAAACAAGATGTATCCTGGTTGATGATAACCCTTCCTTAGAAACCGCTGCGCCGCCTGTTCGACCTAAGTCCATTCATGTTCCATGTATGATCGAGCACAAATAAGTCTAGTATGGGCGAAAACCCGCGCCGCCTCTTGGACGGTAGCCACCACGATACCCTCCTCCTCTCGGGGGTCCGTAGCCTCCACCACGTCCACTGTACGGAGATCCGCGACCACCATAGCCACCTCCACCTCCACCACGACCTCCACCTCGTCCGCCCCGACCACCTCGTGTCATGCCTGGGAGATTAGTGCGCTTGGGGACGACCTGGAATCATCAGTCATCAAAAATATTGAAGGAAGAACAACGGTGCATACCTTCAGGTTCCTACCTCGGAATTCGCTGTCGTTCAACACGAGCGCTTGATTGATCAGGTTCGGCTCAGTGAACTCAACATACGCATACCTGCATACGCTCATTAGCGTTCCGAATCTTTCTGCCAAACTCTTGCCAGGTATCTAGAGGTTCTCCAGGATCAAATGATGGGTGAGTGGGCGCATCCCAAAGCTTGGCAACATTTATGTTGCGATAACTGTTCGCGCATGACAACCGCATCATCTGAGTACCCAAGGAAATGAACCCTCCTCTTGGCATAGGAAGACTGACCCTTTAGGATGTCCTGTGAACTTGTCCAGGAGGATGGTGACGCGATTGATGGACCCGCAGCTCTGAAAGTGCGCCTGGATCTCTTCTGGAGAGGCGCCGTAGTCAACGTTGCCCACGAAGACACTCCTCGCATCCACGTCCTCTTTATTCTCGCGCAGTTCGTGGCGATCGTTGTCAAGGGAAGCCTGCATCTCCCGCAGTTTCGCAGCCTCTTCTTCCATCTCTTGGACGCGTCGCTTCATTGCCGTGATTTCCTCCTGCAAGTTATTATCAGCATGTGTCCTGTGGTATGCGCGAAAGGTCTTCGTTATATTCAATGAATGGGACAATCGTACCTCATCTTCTCCACCCTGGTCAGGGATATCGATGTCCTGATGCTCATTGTGTTGCTGCTCATGTTGATCGCGTTGATCCTCTTCATGAGTAGCCACGTCGTTTTCAACGTCGGCCATAGTGACGATCTAGAACGAGGTGAGTCTAGACAAAGGTCAGTGAGAGAGAAACGCTGGAGCTGGTCGCACGTACTGGCAAGGCTATCGAGCGTCCTAAAAATAATAAACTGTGAGTAGCAAGCCGAATCGCGGCCGAGTCTATGGTTATCGTTGCTAGTTGAGCCAAGATATTTATTTGGCGAGATGGCTAGAAGAAGTGGAAAGCGTAAAGAGTGGCACCGTTTCTGTTGTAAGTGAAGAAAGGTTCATGAATAAATGACGATGGCGGAGGCTCGGGCGCAAGGCTAAGCACGGAGCCGCAGATTATGTAAGCAATACATTCACTGGCTTGTTCTATGAGGTAAATGGAACAAGCAGAATTTGCCTAAACAACTTAAAGTTCAGTACACTGTATCACTTAGTGTCTGTGTTTATTTGTATTATCTTTGACTTAGATATATATGACCTGTCAAGATCTCAATACAACTAACGTTCTCCAAACTGATAAACGCTTTACTGGTAGCAATTTGTGCTCGATATCTTTCATCCAAACAAATGTGTACGCTCCCTTCACATCATCTCCTCATTACCGCTTCTTTTTTGTTGTCAAGGGATCATGATTTGAAGCCGTCCATTCCACTCTGCAGATGGCGAATGAGTAGGGTCCTTACCCCAACAGTGCATTGCTTGATTTTATTACTTGTTTCTTGGTCTGTTATAGTTTTCTTAGTAGTGGTGGAACTTGGACGATCTCTTGACAATTTTTGATGGGGAATTGAAAAACATTATGACCACTCTCCTCACACGTGGACATTGAACTAAAACCTTCCATGATGCGTTGACTGTACTAGGATATGTTGGCGTTGTGTTCTCCTGTCTGTTAGTTCTTGAATCAATAGCTTCCGTGTATGCATTCTGTGCTGCGTAAATAAACATCAACTTTGTTGTGTATGCTCGTGCAAAAGACGGAGAGACCTGTGAAATCCGTCAATGACAGCCAATGGCAGTTTTTTCGAACCTAATTTCGCTATCTTGATTCGATGAGTGTTCTGTTATGTTCCGTCTTCTAAGATAAACCTCAAGCGTCACTAGGGAAGTATTCTCATTCATCGTGATCCTTCGGCTCATGAGGGTGGTCAAAATGGTCGACGGGCTTAGTGTTAGAGCTAAAGAACAAATGAAGTAGCTCGAAACCTGAACTACCGAAATAGAGAAAGAGAACGATGATTTGTCAAAAGCGACCTAGCAGATGAGATCAAAACCCTCTGGCAGGATTGAGTAGGGCATGGCTTATAACGGAACATGATGTCTCCCTTATATATGGAGGCTGATAGTTGGATCCAATTTCTTTGTTGCCCTCTTGGTCATAGAAAACTTGATGTTTCCTTTAGGGAGAACTGCACCGTACATATTTCTGTTTCGATGTCGGATTTAAACCTTCACCAATGAATACAATTAGCACTACGTTCGCAACCAATTGAGAATGAAGTTGAAAGGAGACTTGGTGTCAGATCTTTTCAGTTTTTTTTAAGAACATCAGTTTGCTCTATTCGAGGCTACTGCTTCTGCACAGTCTGGGTCCTGTGGAGCAACAATTCCCAAGGCTTAACACAAGAGAAACCATCAGAACAGGTGTGCAATATGACCTTTTACCAATATTCATCATTCGTGAGGTTGGGAGTGGATAATAGATCAAGGACAAAAATACATTTTTCTCACCTATGGCCTCTTGGGGGCATGTGGAATCTTCTAATCGTTTGGGAACCTCAATGCAGGTACCCGAAGTGCTGCTAGAGCCTGAAGGCGGAGAAATCGGTTGTTAGACCTGCCTGTATTAGGTAGGAATACTAGTAAAATGCATACGATGCCAGTAGCCGGAGGTTAAAATATATAATAGCCTATTTGCGATAAACGTCGCGATCCCATTGTCTTGTTGTTGGCATCAGAGCAAAGCTGGGACTGCCTAGCAATCCTATACCTGTATGCAGTCACGTGCTGGTGGGGCAAGCTCAAAGCGTCAACGTTAAGCCGGGAAGGTGTCCTCGAAAGCTGTTCTCCACCATTCCCCCTTCGACTTCTTGGCTGCGTTTTACGCCTCGGGATTGACCGCAAGCTATGGATTTCCTCAAGTCTGCCGTTGCGTCGGCCATCTCCAAAGGACCAGCATTTGGGTATAGTTTTGGGGACCGTGTGGACATCGACGACTCAATCTGGACATTGTACAACGGCACAAAGCGAGTATGGCCCGGGCTGTCTTTCCAATGGAAGACTAACTAGCTAACTTGTGTCCGCTAGGAAGACGGCTCAAAATGTAGTATCTTCTCCTTTGACGCATCAGCGAATGGATCCCGACTACCTCTCGCTCGAAACGCACTCCGAAAACTCCGCACCCTCCGCCACCCAGGCGTAGTAAAGGTCTTGGACACAGTAGAAGTGAATATAAAACAAGCTATTCCATGAAGTTGGAGCTAAGACATAGCAGACGGAATCATATATTTACATTGCGACGGAACGACTCAGTCCGCTGAGCTGGCACGTCAAGAGGAAGAGCCTCACAGAGGAGACAATCAAGTGGGGGCTGCATAATGTCGCTGTAAGACTCCTTCCGATTTGTAAAGTTTCTGTTCTAACCATATGTTCCATAGAAAACACTGAAGTTTATCAATACAGATGCTACTTCCGTCCATGGTTGCATTCGTCCCGCTTCGATATTCTTCAGCGAGAGCGGAGAGTGGAAGCTTGGTGGATTCGATGCCCTCAGCTCTATGAAGGAAGAAGATGCCGTACTTCCTACACACGGTAGTCTCATACCGGATTCCGTTCGATATATGCCTCCGGAGGTGTCAAAAGGTGGATGGGAGGTGATAAAGCAGAATCCCACACACGCAATTGATGCCTACAACTTTGGGACTTTGATATTCGAAGTCTTCAACGGGAGTTTCCATGGGAGTGACCAATTAGGACAGTTGAAAAACATTCCACCAACAATGCATCAAACCTACAAGCGACTGCTCAACCCGAATCCAAAATCGCGAATGAGCACCAGTCAGTTCCTTGATCAAGGAAGAAGACTGGGTGGATTTTTTCAGACTCCTTTGATACAAGTTACAGAGGACATAGAGAATCTCGGATTAAAAGCCGATGATGAGAGAGACGAGCTGCTTGGGTATGCATCTTTGGACTTCTGCACGAAATACCGCAGCTAATTCGGCACAGGAAGCTAGATGAGGTTGCAGACGACTTCCCCGCAGACTTCTTCAAGATGAAGGTTCTCCCGGAACTCCTCAAATCTGTCGAATTTGGTGGCGGGGGTGCGAAAGTCTTTGGCACGGTCATGCAAATAGGGACAAAGCTGAACGACGATGAATATGATACACAAATCACGCCGGTGGTCGTACGATTGTTTGCGAATCCAGATCGTGCGATACGAGTTTGCTTACTGGATAACCTACCAAATATGATTGATCATATTCCACAAAAGATCGTCAACGACAAAATATTTCCCCAAATGGTAAGTTTTATTATGTTCAACTAGGATTGGTGTCACTGAACTGACTGAATCTGAGGTTACTGGGTTCACTGATCTAGCGCCTGTCGTAAGAGAACAGACAGTCAAGGCCGTTCTTGTAGTTGTACCAAAATTATCAGACCGAATAGTCAATGGCGAATTACTACGGTACCTTGCAAAAACTGCCAATGATGAACAGCCTGGTATCCGGACCAACACCACCATTTGTCTTGGGAAAATTGCTCGAAATCTCGGTGCCAATGTACGTTTATAATGTTTTTATAGTGTGGGTGTAAACTAACAACTTCTAGAACCGTGCCAAAGTTCTCACCGCCGCATTTGCACGATCATTACGAGATCCCTTCCTTCATGCCCGAAACGCTGCTCTCTTAGCTCTAGCTGCTACCTCTGACCTCTTCTCTGAAGACGATTGTGCGACCAAGCTTCTCCCAGTAATGTGCCCATCGCTCGTAGACAAGGAAAAGTGAGAAAACCTTTATTACCACTTTCTTTTCCACACTAACCATCCAACTAGACTCATACGTGACCAAGCCCTGAAAACAGTTGACATATACCTCACCCGGATCAAAAAATACGCCCAATCCATGCCGGACAGTGTCCTTCCACCACCCTCTGTGGCTGTCGCAGGTGCTTCACCACGCATGGGCACCCCCGCGAATGACACATCCTGGGCCGGTTGGGCCATCTCCTCGTTTACAAATAAACTCACAGCGGCAAGCGGCGAGATCCAGTCGGGACTCAATGGTGCCACGACACAACAACGCCCTTCATCAGTCCCTCCTCCCGCCTCACAAACAACATCGAAGCCTACACTTTCCAGCACGAAACCAGGTATGACGCTCAATAAGAGTAGTGCTTCTATTCCAACTATCATCAGCCCGAATCCAGTGTCCGTATTCGAAGACACCGAGGAGGACTTTGGAGATGGTTGGGGCGGTTTCGAGGATGGAGAAACAAAGACCGAAGCCGAGCCTGACCCTTGGGCATCACCTGCACCTACTCCCTCTTCTTCGAAAGGGTTTGACGACCAAGGTGAGCCGGACTTTGCCGGTTGGCTAGCAGCACAATCACAGACGAAGAAGGTGACGAAGAATGCGCTACCCAAGGGCTTGACAAAGTCTGGACCAACCAAAAATACAAGACCTATTTTAGGCGGGAGGGCGAGTACAACAGGATCGGCGGGAACGAAGAAGATAGTCATGCCACCGAAGGAGGCCCCAAAAATGGAGAAGGAGACGAACAATGAGGATGAGGAGGAGGGATGGGGTGATGCATGGTAATTGGTTAGGAGATCTTCTTGTTATACCCCTTTCAGCTGTATGTGTATGGGCGGCGTTGTATGGGTATACATTGCTTTGATAGATGATTCACAGGCCCTAGAGTAACCAAAAATGAAACACCAGTAGTTAGCCACTAAAGGTACCGTTGGGTATTTGATTCTTCATGCATGTTTTAATCTCCTGAAACCCCTTCCTTGTTCGCTATCATTTCCACATCTGTACCAAAAAAAGACTCATCGCCTCACCTCTTGTATCTCAGGAAGGCCTAGCTTAGCAACCAACTTCTTTGCCTCTTGTATCTCAGCCCTAGTCATCCCCATAGGGCCAAGGAACTCATTGAACGAACCCAGAATCTTCTCTAATCCGTCTTTCAGAGCTTCCACCACAACGTCGACCTCACGAATGTTCTTGCGCTCCGCCTCTGAACGTGCTAGACAATCAATATCTGTCCAGTGTATCTCCAACCCCACAACATATTCCTCGATTTTTTTAATGGCCGCGGTGAAAACACGAACTATTTCCGGGACCTCAGTGTTGAATTGGCCGAATTCGTCTTCTTTCAGACTAGCGACTGTGAGGTTAGCGAGCGTGGTAATGGCGTTGAAAATGGAGGACTGGCGTGAGTACGGGGCACCGTTTATGACGACGTTTGCAGTGCGTTGGATGCAAGCTCGGAATGGCCAGCCAAAGTAGGATCCTGCGAAGCTATTCCTGTATTTTTCAAATGTAGATTCGGCTTTTTGGGCGCCTTGGGCAAGTTTCTCGGAGCCTTGTTTGAGATATTTGCGGGCTTGAGCGTTTTGAGCATTTTGCGGAGAGCTATGGGCGCGGGCAATTTGGCTAGTGACAGATTCGATCTTCTGCATGCGGGTTTCAGGAGGGTTGCTTGGGCCAATTATTTGGCCGTTCCGGATGGGCTGGGAGATCTGCGGGACAAGGGAAATGGGCACAGGTGTCTTCTTCTCTCCAGTCCCATCTTCAGGGTTGAATTTTGGATCCATTGCGGCATTGATACGGTTGTTGATATCCTTGATTTCAGCTAGGCAAATATCAGTGACTTGTTTGAAGGTGGGTGCCTTTTTGCGCTCTAATTCTCCGTATATGGTCTTGCGACGATCGTCGAAGCTGTCTGTGATCAGGGCAAGCTCCCAGAAAGCGATGGCCTATGACTTCATTTAGAAAATATGTTCGTAGGCAAAAGATTGCACGTTTCTTACCTTGACTCCTGATTTTTTGGACTTCAAACCATTTAGAAGACTACCATTCGGATCTTTAGAATCACTCGTAATGGGCCTTCCCTTCTTTAACGGCTCCTGGGTGATATATATGTCAAATGCCTTATTGGTGAACTGCCACAGAAGTGCGAGGAGCGTGCCTTCGGCTCCAAACATAAGAATAAGGCTCATAAAAGGGGCGAGTCCTGAGGGCTTTGACGTCTTTGCAAGTGCTACGAGATGTCTAGCAAACCAATAATGCCACGCCCAGATAATTTGTCGAAGACCAATATAGTAGACTAAAGTACCAGTAATGAACGTTGTAGCTGCGATTATACCGGCCGTTGTCACCATCTCCCTAAATTTCTGGAAAAGCGCTTGTCTGGGTTTAATCGGCCGGGCCCGGGATGTTGCAGTTTGAGCCTCGCCTTTGCGTTCTTTCTTAGGGGAAATCACTGGCACTTGGATCCTATCGTAGTCCTTCCAAAGATGAACAGTAGCTTGAACAAATGCAAGACTCATGAATAAGCATCGCAAGTAAACGGGTCGTTCATTCAGCTTGATTCTGTCGTATGATTTCCCAGCCTCAGTGTATTGAAGTCTTGCTTTGGGAGTCCGCGAATAGATGTAGATCTCGCCATAGAGCCAAGCGGACGTAGCGTAGAAGGCAAAGGTTGCAAGGGTGGCTTTCCTCAACGTGTATTTTCGGAAGGTTTCCGAGGGTGACGAGGTATTTCGTTGGCCAATGTGCCATTGAGCGACTCGGAGGACGTATATGAGGAGGGAGGGTATGAACAGCAAAAGGGTTCGTATGCCGGTGGGACCGATAGGGAGCCAAGTCCACAAATCTGCAACACATGTAAGTATTTACTTCAAGAACATGATCAGTGAAGTATACAGTCATCCCACTCTCCCATCCATATAGCAATAAAGTAGCAAAGTAGAATCGTATATGCGCTCGCATCCGTAAATCTTGCGTGTAAGGCCGGGGTCAAATAGTCCCTATAGGGTCGTGGTTGAGTTGCGAGCGTCGCCATTGTAAGGGCTGGGTGTGATTGAGAGAGAGAATGTGAGATGGAGGATGTTTATAGCATCGCAGAAGGCAGAAAGAAAGAGCCGGGATACTTCCACGAACGAAAATGAAGTGAGTGAAAGTCGCGAATTGCCTTTGTTGTCGATGCGCTTCAAACAAACAGTTTGGTCGGCGGCTTGATTCTCCTTTGGCCGACAGAGGCTTGGCTAGTTATGGCACGTGCGCCGGACGTTCGTCATTGCACCGCAGCTGCGAACGACCGCTGCCTCCCAGGTAACATTACAACCTCGACGACGACCATTCACTCTTATCAACTCGAAGCCGCATTGCGGTAACACCACATAGTTGCAAGTTCCGGTTTTTAAGATCTAATCATCCACGCGCATCCGCCACCCCCGATCCCGCCATCATGTCCTTCCAGCGTTCTTCCGCGCTAGAGTCGCAGCCCACGACCTGGAGACGGGAGGACGACCCTCAGTATGCCGACGATCCAGAGTTCCGGACCTTTTCCACCAAGATCTCGGACGATCTGTTTGCTCTCACTAGGGACGTTGTCCGACTATCGAATGAACTCGCCAAGCTTGGAACCAATCGCGAGACAGACCGTGTACGAGAACGAGTGCGCGACATTATTGATGATGTGTCTGGGAAGTTCAAGGAAATTGGAGAGGGAATCAAGAAGATTGCTACTTGGCCGGACGTCGGGGTAGGTCCAACTCGGCATACTTGATGATTTGGTACGATGCTAATGAAGTGCAGCCATCGCAAAAGTTCACTCAGTCAAAGCTGAGCCGCGAGTTTAAAGCCTCACTCCAAGAGTTCCAGCAGTTACAGCGCCAAGCCATAGAGAAAGAAAAGGCTTCTGCATCAGCCTCCCGTGCCGCACTCCAAGACCATACATCACCAACAGACGAGCACAGCGGTTCCTTTGGCCAACAACAAGAGCAGGAACAGCTGCGACTAGCGTCACAGGATGAAGTAGACTTCCAGGAGTCTCTCATTATTGAGCGAGAATCTGAGATTCGTAACATTGAACAGTCTGTTACCGAGCTCAATGAACTCTTCCGAGATGTTGCGCATATGGTCCATGAACAAGGAGTTCAACTCGACACGATCGAAGACAATGTTCTCAACGTGCGCGATGATGCGGCCGGTGCACATGTCAATCTCAAACAGGCAAGCAATTACCAAAAAAGTGCGCGCAGTAAAGCGTGTATTCTATTGCTTATTTTGGCCGCTGTTTTGACTATCATCATACTTGCCGTTGTTCTAGATTAAACTTTCCTTTGTCACGAGCTTTGGTTGTATGTTTTCTGTACAAATGGCACGAGCATTGTAATATTTCATAGCGTCACTTTATACCATGGTTTAGTAACTGTTAAAGATTTAGTCGTTCATGGTCTAGTGATGTTTTAAGCACATTCATTTTTGGGCTCAATAAGTATACTTCAGTGCCAGATTTTGAGCCAGAGACATTGAAGAACAGGATAAATCACAATATCATCTTGCAAAAGTGTAATTATGGAATAAAAACTATCGAGGGCGTAGAATTGAAGGTTGTTGACTTGAAAGATCATCCAAAGCTAAGAGAACAGCCTCCAACCGACAAGTCATCCGAAGTATTAGAACGCAACACAGGAATAAAGACACATCCTTTCCCCCTCCTTATCTTCCTGTCCCTCTCCATATCTCACACGGAGCATTTGCGATTTTAGTCCTTGTTTATGTATATTTCATTAGAGTCCCGTCAGATGATAATATAGCGAATCCGACTTTGGTTATATCCCCTCTGAACAAAGGCCTCGTCAATTTGCGCAAAGCTTCTGTGAAAAGGATATATAAACTTCGTCGTCAGTATTTATATTCTTCCAGTTTCTATCCAGGAGGTTTTAGTTTCAGGAGCATGTAGAACTAGCAGAAGAAAATGTCAAGAAATGGGCATCCATTTTGGATATTCTTATAATACATTTGCACCTCTTTATTCAACACTTTTATGGATAGTGCATTTCCCTCCGACTCTTCTCTTCTTGGTACACCTTTTTGGGTTCTGGCAACCTGTCATCCCAGCCCTTATCCGCCACTCTCATCTTCTTGACCATATCTCGTAGTGAATTCATGCCATCCTTCCGAAATTGAGTTACTTTCTGCACGTTCCTTGCTGTGAGCTCATTCATCTTCTTGGTCTCGGGTAACCTTGCTAGTGTCTTCGCAGTCATCGCAAACCGGAGGTCTTTGGGTCCATCGACAAGTTCAAGTATAGCTGACTCCGCCTGATCTTCCTTCAAAGGTTCTATACGGAGAACTCTCGTGTAGCCACCTGGTCGATCAAGATAGCGCTCTCTTATGGGTCCGAACAGTTTGGGAACCATTTCGTGTGGTGTCTGAAGTTTATGAGTATGAAATTCGCGAGGAAAATTGTGGATCCCATACATAGAATATCTGGTGTGCTCGCCGCCGTGTTGCTTCTGTGTTCTTCTTCGCTAGTGTGACTAGCTTTTCAGCCATTCTCTGCGCTTCTTTCGCCTTGTGCCATGTTGTTGATATGGATTCATGTTTAAATAGTGATGTGACAAGATTTCGGAGGAGAGCTTGTCGATGTGATGACGAGCGGCTTAGATGGCGGTATTTGAATTTTGCACCCGCCATGATTGTGGTATATTACAATTGAAGAAGACGAGAAGTCTAAGGAGAAGTGGAATTTGAGATGTAGCGTGGGCGGCGGGGTAGACGACAGTTTGGGCTACAGAGCTGTTGTCATGAAAAAGTCCGGTGCATCGGCGAAATGATCGGCTGAGCCAAGAACCACTTACAAATGGAAGACGGTTGCACGTGACCCAGAACGCGTACCTGAGACCGTGCACCGCATGTTTTGCAGGCGCGTCTGTCGTGTCGCTATTTAAGTACTTTACATCCTTCCAACCCCTCCCCAAACACGACCACTCTACCAACCCATCTTCATACTCACAATAATCTTATACCCCTAGTCTACTTTCTCTTTCAAGATGTTCGTCTTCAAGCGTGGTACGTAACAGGCCTCATTGTTCCTGCAATGCCATTCATTTTTACCCCTGCCTGAATGTGCATATATTTGGTGCTAACACTGCAGTGTCTAGATGGGCGTAAAGAACGCGTACAGTTCGATAAAATCACAGCTCGTGTGTCACGACTTTGTTACGGCCTCGATCCGGACCACATTGATCCTGCCGCCATCACTCAGAAGGTCATCTCTGGAGTGTACCAAGGCGTAACGACCATCGAGCTAGACAATCTGGTAAATCGCTATCCGATTTAACCTGTTTCTCACACAATGCTAATACCATATAGGCGGCTGAAACAGCAGCATACATGACTGTTACCCACCCCGAATATGCCATCCTCGCTGCACGTATCGCCGTGTCAAATCTTCACAAGCAAACCAAGAAGCAATTCTCGGTAGTGGTACAAGATTTATACAACTATGTCAATCCAAAGAATGGGAAGAGTCAGCCCATGATATCCAAGTCGGTTTATGATATTGTCATGAAACATGCCGACGATTTGAACTCCGCTATCGTTTATGATCGCGACTTCAACTATCAGTTCTTTGGTTTCAAGACCCTTGAACGTTCATATCTCCTCCGTATAAATGACAAGATTGCTGAGCGTCCACAACACATGCTCATGCGTGTGTCGGTTGGCATCCACGGCGAGGACATCGACAAGGTAATTGAGACTTACAACTACATGTCGAGCAAATACTTCACACACGCTTCCCCAACTCTTTTCAACGCAGGAACACCATCGCCACAGATGTCATCCTGCTTCCTCATCGACATGAAGGAGGACAGTATTGAGGGTATCTACGACACACTGAAGACGTGTGCCATGATTTCCAAGACTGCTGGTGGTATTGGTCTTAATGTCCACCGTATTCGGGCCACTGGTGCCTACATTGGTGGAACGAATGGCACATCAAACGGTCTTATTCCGATGCTTCGAGTTTACAATAACACCGCTCGATACGTCGATCAAGGTGGCAACAAGCGCCCAGGTGCCTTTGCCATCTACCTGGAGCCATGGCACGCTGACGTGTTCGGCTTCCTTGACCTTCGCAAGAACCATGGCAAGGAAGAAGTCCGCGCTCGCGATTTATTCTACGCATTGTGGATTCCGGACCTATTCATGAAGCGTGTACAAGAGAACGGCGAGTGGACTCTCATGTGTCCCAATGAATGCCCTGGACTTGCCGATGTTTATGGTGAAGAATTTGAGGAACTCTACACTTCGTCAGTAAACTCACCCCTTGTGTGCTGATGTGTCAACTGACATTCTTTGTAGATATGAGAAGCAAGGCCGTGGACGCGAGACGGTCCGTGCACAGAAGCTCTGGTATGCAATCCTCGAGGCTCAAACCGAAACTGGTAATCCGTATATGCTGTACAAAGATGCCTGCAACCGTAAGAGCAACCAGAAAAACCTAGGAACCATTCGTAGTTCCAATCTCTGCACTGAAATCATCCAATACACCTCTCCCGACGAAGTCGCGGTATGCAATCTTGCATCCCTAGCTCTTCCAATGTTTGTGGATATCCCTCGTGGAGAGTATGACTTCCAGAAGCTACATGAGGTTGTTCAGACTGTCACTGTTAATCTTAACAAGATTATCGACCGCAACCACTACCCCGTCCCGGAGGCACGTAACAGCAACTTCAAACACAGACCTATTGGTCTTGGTGTCCAGGGTCTTGCCGATGCCTTCCTCTCCCTCCGTCTACCCTTCGAGTCACCTGAAGCCCGGAAACTAAACATCCAGATCTTTGAGACTATTTATCACGCTGCCCTCACCGCATCATGCAAGCTGGCCAAGGAGCTAGGACCCTACGAATCCTACGAGGGATCGCCTGTCTCTCAAGGCATCCTCCAATACGACATGTGGAATGTCACCCCCACTGATCTCTGGGACTGGGATGCTCTTAAAGCTGATATTGCTCAACATGGCATTCGCAACTCGCTTCTCGTTGCTCCCATGCCAACTGCGTCCACATCCCAGATCCTCGGTAACAATGAATGCTTTGAGCCCTATACTTCCAACATCTACTCCCGCCGTGTGCTTGCCGGCGAGTTCCAAATTGTGAATCCTTGGTTGCTCAAAGATCTTGTCGATATGGGGCTATGGTCCGACAACATGAAGAATCGTATCATCGCTGAGGGCGGCTCCATTCAGAGGATCCCCAATATCCCTGATGACATCAAGGCGCTCTACAAGACTGTTTGGGAAATCTCACAGCGTCACATCCTTCAAATGGCTGCTGATCGTGGTGCTTTCATCGATCAATCTCAATCTCTCAACATCCACATGAAAGAACCCACTATGGGCAAGATCACGTCTATGCACTTCGCGGGATGGAAACTCGGTCTGAAGACTGGCATGTACTACCTCCGAACCATGGCAGCTTCTGCTCCCATCCAATTCACCGTCGATCAGGAAGCTCTCAAGGTTGTTGACACCAACACTGCTCGTGCACTTGGGTCGAAGAGAAGGGGCAATACCAGTGGAATAGCGGGTGGCAACTATCCAAGCTCGCCTTCTCCTTCTGCTGTTCCTCGACCGATGTACATGTCTAAAACCCCCAACGGTTCTGCTGCCGCTGCCTCTCTCGGTGGTGTCCCCACTCCTTCGGCTACTCCACCTCCAGCTTCAGAGGGCAAACAACCGTCCGCCCCAGCTGTAAAGGAGAGTGCACTCGCATCTAAGCCGTTCACGGCCGATGTCGAAGAGGGTGACAGCCCAAAGCTCCTTACCTCTGACCCTACTGCTGGTAAGGCCGTAGAGGAGGAGGCTCTCCCCGAACCAGCAATGAAGCAAGATGAAGATAATGACGAGGAGAGTGCCGCGCGTGATGGCGATATATATGCCGAGGCTGCCCTTGCTTGCTCGATAGAGAATAAGGAGGCCTGCATAATGTGCAGCGGTTAGATATCGGCTATTCGGGTGTAATGAACCGGTAAGCACTGTGCATGCTGTTACTAGAAGCGCAAAGGCAGGCAACTGCCCCCTATTATCTCTACTTTCTCATTTCATGGCGTTATGTGGGAGGATTTGATATGTTTGGGTAACGTGTGGGGGAACGAGACTCATGAGGATTCATTGGGATTTGATATTCTTTGCGCCCGTATATTTGCCCTTAATAGCTATAGACAATCGATATCGTTTACTTAATGGTTGTTGTTGTTGATGATGGCTCGGTGTTAGTGTTTGATTGGTGGCGTATCTCTTGTTGCGGTCGGGATGCGGCTCGGAATGAACAGGTCCGACTGCCCCTCCCCGCGGAACAATCACGTAATTAACGCGAAGTACGAAGCACGCCCTACAACTTCACATCTCTGCCCTCGATCATCAACTTCTCCAGAAAGCTGCAAAATGTATTTACTCTCTCTCCCCTAACACTCAGGTGCAATTTTCTGCAATTGTTTAACATATCCGCCTAGAGCTAGCTTTCCAATCCTCCCAATTACTCAACCCCACACCCCGCATGCACCCTCTCGCCGTACGATTTCGCCCGCTCACATCCCTGACCACGCCTCTTGTGCTCATCCCTCGACCTACACATTGCACCCCGCTTAGCCGGTATAGATCCACGCAGCTGTGCAGAACAATGGCGTCGACGTCAGGTCCCCTTCTAGAATGGCTCGTCATAGCGCCTGACTTTGAAGGCGCGCTGGAGAAAAGACTGTCCGTACGAGCGAAGCATCTCGAAGGGTTGGGAAGTGATCCTGAGACATTCTGGCTGTGGGGTGGTATGTCTCTCTATTTCCCTTCGTCCTTCTTCCCGTTTTATAATACACCGTCTCTCTCTCTCTTTTTCCCTTCCCGCCTCTTCCCAGTAAAATCATTCCACTGATCCGTGATGGCGATTTCACAGGTGCGATGCTCGAAGAACCCCTCAAAGAAGGTGACACTTCGCCGCCAAAAATGAAGGGCTCGGCTATGCTGATTGGAGCGCGGACCAAAGAGGAGGTTATTGAGAGGTTGAAGAAGGATGTTTATGTCCAAGGAGGCGTCTGGGAGTGGGAAAAGGTACAGATTATTCCTTTTAAGAGTGCCTTGAGGAAGGCTTTATAGAGTGTGGTAGTCGCAAGAACAATAGAGAGGGGGGACTTGTTTAGAGGATGGCATCACTTGGTGTATATGTACATTGAGACACGATCTAGCAATACATATATATGTGCCAGAATGACTCCACGGCCGCTTTTTGAATGAATCAAAACGTATCTATTTGAATTTCGACACATATGCCACAGCATTGGGTGGTAATAAAGGACAGTATTGACGATTAAGTCGGACTGTTGGGTATCTTTGGTGTGTGATTACAGTTGAATATATGAATGAGTTCTTGTCGGCTTGTTCTGGGACCAACATATTGAACCAGGACAGAAGAATTAAGTACCCCCACCAAAAAATACGATAATGAAAGATAAATACTACAATTACTCCCACTTACTCGTCCCCCGTTCGCTCAATTGTCTGTTCATCTTCGATTTGCTATTGGTGCATGCATGCGTTGCAGTTTTGCTGACTAAGGTGGTGGTGGTGGTTGGTTGGTTCGGTTGTTGTGTTGAATCTGATTGTACGACTGTCCGCTACTCCATTTTGTTGAGTTTTGTGGCCATTGGTAATGGTCGATTCCTGGTTCTTGTGTTGTCGCTGTTGGTTGTTGTTTGCCTTATTTGGTGATGCTTACGAGGATCAACCCTAAAAGTGTGTGCTGCGCCGTCGTAGAGTAATCAATAACGCCGAGTTTGACGCAGACATTGATGTACTCGAGCACGTGATATCAATCCTGGATGGTGTCCTCTCGCCGAAGTGCCTCGAATTGAGTTGGTTTAAATGAACTGAGTAGACTTCATTCAAGGCTTGGCTTTCCCTCTCGGCGCCTGATCGACCAATTCTGTAACAGTCGTGATCCGGTAACCCCTTCTCTTGATCTCTGGAATAACCTTTTTCAGCATTGGCACAGTCCAGCTCCTCCGGTCATGGCAAATAATGATACCCCCAGGCTGCAACATACTCAGAATATGAGCCGCGTTTACTTGCCAATATGAGATCTGAGCATCATGTGGATAGATATTGCCAAGAACCATGCGATACTTGAGCATGTCCAACCTCTCTCTCAACCTCGAATTGAAGATTCCAGATCCAGGGCGGAAATACCGTGGCGGGTATTCGACATGTGCGGCGTCATATGCTGTATCAATGATAGCCTCCACAGCCTCAATTTGATGGATGAGATCCGCGTCAGAGAGGGAAAGCGAGGGCTCATCGTGCATAGCGTGGTTTCCCAGCTCATTCCCATTCCGCACCAAGTCAGCCAAAACATCCTCTTTGCCCGCAGCCTGAGATCCAATGACAAAAAAGGTGGCTGTGGCGTCGTTTTCCTGCAGGATATCCAGGATCTGGGCTGTGTACTCCGAGGGACCATCGTCGATGGTCAGTGCAACGATCTTGTCTGACGTAGCAATATGCCAGAGCACATCAGGCCACTTTTTCTGGAAATACTTGATGAGAACAAAGGGGGGCTTGTATACAACATAGAAGGGAGCAGCGAGCGCGCAGAAGACTAGGACAAGAAAGATCATGGTGAGGATGCGACTCCGGCGGGCGCGGCGCCGGAAGGGCAGGCGGCAGAGTCGTAGCATTTCCATTTGGTTACAGAGGCTGTGAGGGGATGGTGGTCCAACGGGGGCAAACCGGGCGTTTGCACTGCGGGGACATGGTTGTTTATGGGGGATTTGGGGAAAAGGCACGGAAATGGCTCTGGCGTTGGGTGTCAGCCATTAAAGGGGTTAGCCGAGACAGGTCGCTAGCGTGCACGTGAGACCCACATGGGCCCAGGCAGACGACGTCGCAAAAAAACCTTCTTTCACACATCAACTTCCAATTCTCTCGGCCTTTGAATGCGCCTTGTCTTCGGCGTGGTTTGGCATCGCATCGTGCCTGACGTAAGGCCAGTATATCGAATTGGCCGGATGCACTCGCAATGCATGCTGCAAGTCTGCCTTTCATTTGCAGTTAAAATTATCGACTAGGTTGCAAAGCCACGATGCAGTCATTCCTGCGAAAAGCCCCTCGCACTCCCCCAAATCCGAATGACACACACCCAGCCCCATCCACTGCGACACGTGTAGCGACGGAAAGTATTTAGGTGATGACGTGGTCACCTATGTAGATTTCATCGTGCAATCGGAACCAATTTGTCACGCTTATACGAAATCACCAACTTCGCTATAGGCCCTCTTAGAATGTTCCAAGATCGAATGGGCGTTTAATTGACCTGGCTGCCTTTTATAAGTGGCTTCGTCAGGTCTCATGATGCTCAAACATGCCTTTATCACTGTGAAGCCTCTTGATTGCAATTTATCAAATGGGTATATAATCGCTCAAAGAAGCAAAACTGTACAAGCTACCTTGCAGTTGCAAGTATGCAACAAAGGTCGGAACCCAAACACATCACAACTTCTTCCATTGTTTCCAGGCATGCACAAACCCGCTCGTCCCGCTCGTTCCGCCCATCCCGTTTGCTTCAGGTGACCGAGATCCAAGACTAAAACTCAAGTCGTCTCTTCCTTCAGCAAGACCCAGATTGATCAAAGGCACCATACTCGGTCGTCCATGTGCACACATGAATGGAAATACGCACCTCGACAGCTTGGTGACTAGCTCCTCGCACTGTTGCATGCTCAGCTCATCATTAAACATTATTGCAGAACGGCAGGCCCGAGAATTTACAAAATCAATGAGGCCTTGAGGACAGGAACCTAATCTCCTCAACCACAGGGGTGACTCCTCTGATCCTAACTGAGATGGAGATGAGGTATCATCAAAAAGGGGAGGGAGATGCGGGTCTTCCGCATACTTCCAAACAGTGGAGCGGAGAAACGATATGAGAAGCTGAGGATCTGCTTTGCAACGCTCCACAATACTTGGAGGGAGAGTGGTAACGGAAAGAATTGTTTGTGATCTCCCTTCGTTACTAGTTTTTGCGGTGATAGAGATGTCGTATAACATGCCCCAGGCCCCAAACCTTGCAGCGTGGGTCGTAAATAGACTCCGTTCTTGACAAGATACGTTAAAATGAAGAGGTCTTTCGAGAATCGTGAATGAAACGTGTGCTCTATGACCAAGCTTCGAACGATAGTGAGAGGAGCCGGTGTCGTTCGGTAAGGGAGCACAGAGTCCGGCAAAGAGCTCTTCAACTCGAATACGCTCATCTGCTGCATGCTGGTCTATTATAACGAGCGTTTCAGATATTTGATCATGTTTTAGAGCCAAATCTGAACAACTGGAGACTTTGACAAGTATGAATTTCTTGTCCAGCTGCGCGATGATCCGAGCGCTTTGGAGGCTTGTCTTTGACACCCTATTAGCGCTAGATAGAGACAATTCATTGAAGGCCGTTTTGATATCCACTCTTGAACAACCAACGTGACAAGATTGTTGATGACCTCTCATATGTGTCTGATGTTCTCCAAGGGACATTTGCGTAATGCGCTTTTCAGCCGGCTTAAAGACGGGGTTATCCCATGTCTGTAGCAACCCATGAAGCCACGAGTTCTTTCCTTCCTCTATTCCCGTGGACTTTGGCCGAATACGAAGAGATTTACTGAGCTGGGTTACACTGTTTGTGAGATCCGGAATAGATGATTTGGTACACGGATTCGTTGAGTTGCTAGGCATGACACAGCCAGTTCGTCCATTTAGGAGAAACGTTTCCCTGGTGGAGGGATCCGTCCATAAGATCGTTTCATCTCGGAGATTGTGATCGGAGCAGGGGCTTTTCTCCCGAGACAAGATCTGAAGCGGTGTTGCATTGTTCAAATCGGTAGAAACATTCGCGGTTCCTATTAAAATGTTTGCAGTTTCGAGGGTTGAAACTCCTTCCAGGGTTGATACGTGCGTGTTTGATTGCTCCATACTTATGTGGGTTGGAGAGGACTGTTCTGCCACCTTTTGTGTATCTTGTTTCTCCAAATTCCTTGTGTTCCCATGAAAGGCGCTCGTGGAGCTTTTGATACGAGACCATCCAGAAAAGAGGCTGAGCTGTGTTCGCTTTGATGGTCTTTCTGATGGCGACGTCGTTGCCCTTTTCCTCTTACGATTCTCTTGTAACGACGAACGGGATTTGTTAGGCGGTAATGTGAAATCACCATGATGTACTCTTCGTTGGGTAGCCTGCGGGTACATCACCGAAGTAGATGATACTTCCTGTTCGTCGATCTCATTCGTATATAGTGGTGAGAATCCGATGTCTAGACGATATTGCTTCATTGAACGTTTTCGAGGTTGGAAATGGTGTGCAGATAACCACTGTGTGACCATAGCATTGAGAACCTCTAATACCGCCTGGAAGTTCGCAACATTATCAAGAACCCGATCGTCAGACTCTTTGGATTCACGTTTGTCCTTCAATAATATACGCAGATGGAACATGGGAAATCTGTCGACTCCTTTGCGGCTCTTCAATTGCCTGTTCGTAAAACCGTCACTCTTGAAACGACTATCGTTTTGTCGACGGACTTTTTCGACTTCGTCGACATCCCCATCGTCTTCAATGGTACCGAAACTGGAGAGGGCAAACATGCGATTGATCTCTTCGTACAACTCGTTGTGTCCAGAATTAGATGATAATAGCCTAATTCCAAGTGAAATAAATTGTACGTTTTTGGTGGGAGCGGGTTCGAGTGAAATAGCGCCTTTAATGGAGATGTTGGAGGTAGATGCGGATACTGGAACCCAAGCAGGCCATTCATCAATTGAAATGTAGTTGCATTGAGTTAAAGAATTAAGAACGAATTGTAGCTCACGAGAGCGTTGTTTGCTGCTAGCCTTGGTTTCGATGATTGTTGATGCGGGTACTCTCTGTCCATTGATTTGGAAAGTTGTTCTGTTGTCTGCGTCTTTGACCCTCAGCGACACGGAGCCTCGCCAGCTGAGCATTAGACCAGTGGCATCTCTTTTGAGGGCATCCCACAATCGATCATATTCTGTCTTGTTCTCCATTATGGCGGCCCGTTGCTTGACCCTCACCGGTAGGTTTCCAAACAAGTTCCGTACAGATACTCTGGTGCCATGTTTTCCAAGACTGAGCTCGAGATGGGGTGGTGCGGGCAGCTGTCTGTCTATAGTCTTGGAGTGGTGGAAGGTTATTGAGTTGTGGGACCGATGCTCATGGTGGTGGGAGGTGAGAGTGAGAAGAGACATGGCGGCGAGGGATGCCAGGAATGTGCCATTGCGGCCGAGACAGGGCTCATGGGAGTAGTGCTTGGAGGTATCTGGAAGAATCAGCACATGCACGACGAGCCGTTGCAACTGGACAAACAGTAAAGCTTCCCCAGTCCGCCCTCTTCTCCGAACTCGAGGGGTGCTATGCCCCGCCCATCGTCTTCGACAGAGCAGCTGCCGCGGCCAAAGTCCACAGTAGCTTCAATCTTGGCAGCCCCCGCATCCAGGGCATTCTTCAGGAGCTCTAGGACCACGCCGGCAAGGGAAACAATAGCCGTCGAGGACTTGATCTGGGCGACGACGTCCGGGGGTAGGGGCAGTATGCATCGTTCGCGGACGCTGGCCATGCGTGACCGGCAGACGTTGTGGCAGACGTTGTGGCAGCGGACTCAGTGGTGGCCGCGGAGAGCGAGCCATGTGCTGATAAGTGCAAGTGTTGGGTTGTCCGAAGCATGATCTGCAGTGGCTTGGACGAACAATTCCCAGAAGGCGTAGTGCATCATAGCCTTGGCACGAGCGCGCACGGGCCATTCGCAGGCCGGCCTCTGAATGCCGACCGGAAGCAGAGACCTCCACCGGAATCGTATGGGCCTCTCAACATCAAACATTCAAGCCCGCCCACGAAACACTCTTGTTGCCAGCTCCCGCCCGCCGCCTATGCCTTAAGAACGCTGTGCGCAACACTTTCTGCCCTGTTTCGACCTCAGCCGCCCGTGCCTGCCATCCTCTCAGGCCTCCACAGCCTCGTCATCGACCAATATACCCACACGTGGAGCCTCTCCAGCCGGCCTGTTGAATTACCCGCCCTCGTCCGGCGCACCGCAAGCCAAATCGAATTGCTTCTATACGCTTTCATTGAACGTCGCCCCTCATACTGGACCCAATGGCCACCACAGAAGCCGCCGCAAGGCCACATGGTATGTCACCCAACGCCTTCTGACGCCATTCGCAGTCACTGCCGAGCAGCACCCCTTTGCGGCTGTTTGAACCACTTCGGCCTCCCTACCTACATTACACAGACACAGCTTGCTAATTCAAATGTTCAAAGACCGGCACACCCGCAAGCGGCCTTTTACGGGGTGGATGAAGCGCCTAGCGAACCTCAAATCCTCAAATACTGCCTCCGATTCCTCTCCGGGCGCTTCTGGGAAGAAGCACCAAGGCACCTCCCACGCAAAGTCGAAGAAGGCCGCTGTGAAGCACAACCCTTACCCGCAGTCGGGCCACTTCAACGGCAACACCGGCAACGACGCCCTCTCCTTTTCTAGCCCCGTCACTCCTCGATCGGCAAACAGCTTTACATCGGTAGAGGAGAGCAACTCGGATACGCATCGTGCCCACGCGAAAAGCACAAAATCAGCCGCGCCAACAGTTGCGACCAACCCTGAGACAGTCCATTCAGCCAGGTCAAAGGCAGAGACTCGCAACAGCACCACAGTAGGCGGCGGAAGTACATTCTCGTCACCAAATCACTCAGATCGCTCGCTCACGACAACCCTGACTACAATCCAATCAACTGCCCCGTCACACGTATTGGCCGTCGGTCCCGCACATGCAGCCCAACCTTCCAATGGACCACCAGTACACTTTTCACATCAATTCCCCATGGCCTCCCCACCACCTTCGGCTATTCCTCCACATCTATCACTTCAGCCGCATCCCAACTCATACCAAGCTGCCACAGCAAACAATATCCTCACGGATAATGCATCCATTTTGACGCTTGCTTCGTCTTCGAAACGTCGCCGCCGGAACTCTCTCGATACCAACGCATCTGTCCGTGCCTTGGCCCCTTCCTCGGTATGGGGTGGTAGCCGAGAGTCACTCCCACTCAGTGTACTTTCTAGCAATGCAGATGCTATTTACAGTCCCCAAAATAGAACTGGAATTGGCGCATTTGCCAATGCTGAGCGTGCCAGTATCTATTCTTCGTCCGGGGTGACAGCACCTGCACTCAGCGGTGAGCGCAGCAGCTACTATGCCAATAAGCAGAATGCCGATGGACTTAGTGTTCGTAGTGGCCTGTTAGGCCATAGTCGAACAGACAGCATCACTGGTAGCATTGGTGCAACAGCTACAAGCCCATTGGCCAGCCCCAGGGATCCCATGGGACCCGGAAGAGTTAACCGAAGAAGCTTGGAGTGGAAGGATACGGGCGATGGTAGCGAGCTTGGTGACGAAGGCGAGCCTCTAACAGGTCCCGCATCGGTTGACGATGAGGGCAAGGGTAAAGCGAAGGCATCTTGAGCTAGCCACAAGATTGGTTTACGTGGAAGAAGGCCCGACATTTGGTACTGGATGGATATGGCTTGATGCTTGTGGCCTCGAGGATTTTGGCAATTGCATGCATGGTTGTGGGCGTTAGAGGGTTTTGTGGAATTTCGGGATGCGATTTTTGATTCCCCAGTTTATACCCTGGCTTATTGAGAGATGCTATTCGGTTTTTGTTGTAATGGTCTGTCAATTGCTATGTCGAGTCTGTCTGCAGAGTTTCCAGCTTTACGCGATTAAGTTTTTCTTCACCGTCTTCACCCTATGCTGTTACTATATTCGACGCACGATTGAATTACTTCACTTGACGACACTCTGCTAACGTAGCCTGATTTAATCAGACATGATAGAATCACTACTCAAAAAGGCCACATTTTTAGGCCTATTTGCAACCTCGATCACTGCCCGTTC
>JAAZQE010000930.1:0-11064 GCA_013620735.1 Clavariopsis aquatica
ATTCAATGATGGGGGAGTGGGCGTCAGTTCCGTGCTGTGGCTGCCGTTGGTGTCCAAAGAAATGGAGCGCGCTAGGGAGGCGCCACACTCTCGGCGACGCAGTAGGCCTAGCGGCTTGGCCCGCGCACGTGTCAAGAGGTCGTAGATCCTCTCTGTCTCTCGTCTCTGGCAGCCGCGCACACGTTCATGCTGCCTGTCTTCATGCAAACTGCCTGCAGCAAGGGTCGGGGCTGCACTGCCGCTGCGGCCACCCCAGCACCGTGCCCACGCCCCCTCTTCAGTAGCTGCGTTCGATCGCCGTCTCTGTCATCCCCTCCGAGGGCTGGCCCGCTGTGCGACATCGCCAGAGAAAGCCCACGCCCTCGATCGCTCTCGTGCTCCGCCTAAACAGCATGGCTGTGCTGGCCCGCAATGTGGGGTTGGCCTCCTGCTTTCCCCGCCCACCGGTCAAGTCCAGGATGTTGACTCCGAAGTCTGCGAACAAAGGCCAGCACGCGCGATGTCAGATGAGACGCGGTAATTCTCCTCATGCTTTCTCATCACCTGTTATTACTGTACAAAATTATTGATCCTGGCCATGCTTGCTACCAGCGCGCACGTCCACACGACGGCTTCCCCTCATGCACTCGTTCCAAGGCTCCATCCGTGGGTCCTGTACCTGGCAGCGTTCGAAACACCTCACATTGCGTCCTTATTCGCCGCCCTCTGCTCACTGACCAGCACATATACACCGTGTTCAGCTCATGCGTTTCCCCACAGCGACATGGCTGCATCGCCCCTAGTGCAGTTCCACCATATGTGCCAGGGAAGGCCAGAACGGGTGTGGACCCACCCTATCACGTCTTCTGCCGTCGACCAGTTCAGCTAGCTTCAAATCCCTTCATTTGAAGATCGGCAGGAGTCGCTCTCAACATGCATCTTACGCGAGGTGTTTGTTGGCCGCAATCAATCTACTGTAGCTATGCCGAATGCTTTGTGTTTCCACCTACGAGGGGAGGGTTCCTGCAATATGCTCAACCACCTCGATCTAACCACGGAACAACAGCATTAATCTCCTTCTCCGCTGTCTCCTTATACTTGCCACGCGCCGATATACATGGCCCCTGTAGTGTTTCTTCAAGGTGACAGTATGCAGTAGACTCGTAATCGTGGCCCTCATTCTCTCACTAGCCTGCTCTCCCGCTATTCCTCACCGTCTCATCGACTTATAATTAGGTCTAGGTTGATCCAGGGCCTCTCCGCATGAGAGCCCTTGCCCTTTCCGTGCTAAGCACTCACGCTTGTTCCCACGATGATCATCAGACGTTAGAGGCATGGCATCGCAGCCGCTGCCTACGGCCTACTACTCATCGGACTCAAATACATGCAGTGCCAGGGCCCTCTTTCTGCATTCCCACCCCACTCAATCGTACCATACTTTCTTCCTTTCTTCTTCCATTTCCATTTCCGTCAACTTTGTCGAGTAGCACACATCGACGCACATTGCATGGCCTACAGTGCCACAAAACCGTTCATGGTCCCAACATATTCGCATGCCTGAATCATCAAATGCAGCCTTCTAGATGAACTCGGTCTTCATACAGCTCCAATTTTCCCCCTCTCGCCTTTGGCATTGCGGTCCTCGCCTTGCCTTCTCTCTTCTGACGTGCAGCACCCTAACGACGCAGCTAGCACGCTAGGCCAACCGACAATGAGCCGACTCTGGAACTCCACACCATTTGTCCAAGACGCCAGCTTCTCCCCACCACCACAAAATATGTACTGGAACGCCGTCTACTACCCCAATTGGCGCATATACCGGGACCAGCCTCCGGTCTCCCTAAACTTTGATGTCATATCCCACGTCTTCTATGCATTTGCTTGGTGAGCCACTTGCCCCGCCGCTTTGGCTGCCCCTCAGCTGACAGATTTCAAGGGTGAAGCCCGATGGCACTGTATATGTATAATCTGCTCGCTTCTCTTGTCGTATCATGCACTGATTAGCGCTAGCTCAGCGATGAATGGGCAGACGCTCAAATTGACGTACCTGGAGTTGGGGAAGTCCCAGCAACCAAAGGCTGCCTCAGCTCCTTTGCATTGCTAAAAAAGAAATATACCAAACTTCGAGTCGTTCTCTCAGTTGGTGGTGGTGGAAAAGGCAGCGAACCCTTTGCTGAAGTCGCCCGCAATCCAGCCAGTCGGGACAGGTTTGCTCAGACGGCGTTCGGACTAGTGCAGCAATTCGATATTGACGGAATCGACAGTATGTTGACGAGCTTGGATGAATACGTGAGAAGGTCTCTCTGCTGACAAAAGATCCAGTTGACTGGGAGCATCCGGCCGATTCCAAACAAGGCGAAGACTATGTTGCACTGCTCGCTGCTCTTCGGGTGCACCTCCCCGCCCCCCGGTACACGCTCTCCTCGGCTCTTCCCGCCGGTCAATGGGCTCTCCAGCACATCAATCTCGCCCATGCATCCCACTATCTAGACATGATTAACCTCATGTCATACGACTTCTCGGGGCCATGGGTGCCAAAGACCGGCCACCAAGCCCAGCTCTTCACGCCGCAAATCCCTCACTCTACAGAAGCAGCCATATCATGCCACTCTGCAGTCGCATACCTGGTTCGGCAAGGAGTCCCGCAGAATAAAATCGTCTTGGGTGTTCCTGCTTATGGACGGTCCTTCACTGGCTCCGAAGGTGTGGGTCACTCATACTCCGGACAAGCAGGAGAAGAGGGCACGTTTGAATATCGAGATCTCCCCCGCCCAGGGTCAAAAGAATTTGTCGACGAGCAGGTGGGTGCAGCTTACTGCATTGGAGGTGACGGGGGTTGGGTCACATACGACACCCCGCAGACAGTTTTGATGAAGGCAAAGTATGTGCGACAGAACGGTCTTGGTGGACTGTTTTATTGGACGGGGACTGGCGACGTGAGTGCAATCACACAAAAGGAGCGAAGCTTGGTGTACAATGGATTTTTGGGTCTATTTCCTCAATGAGTCGACTTCATGTGGTGGGAGCATTGCATTGCAACTTACGCGGCGCCATTGATACAGGTGGCAGGGATTGTTAATAAACAAAACGGGCACGGCATTGCATTGTGTTTGACATTGTGCTAGCGTTAAATTCCCCTGAAAACCGTGTTTTGCATGAACCTTTTGATCTTCCTGGTGAATGGCCGTGGAGGCAGTGCCTAGTGATAACTAGTGATCGCTTCTCATTGGTCCTTGATTTGCGAACACAACACTCGGTCAAAGCTCACATTGAACAACCTCATTCTCATTGCCATTTCATCTGCAGCTTCGCGCCCCCTTCCGCTGCCGCCCGCCTGCCCAGTGCTTTCGTATTCGAAGATCACAAAGATCACCCTCCAGGCATCGTCCACTGCGACAAAATTGGCCGCGAGCCGAGAGCGAGCGGGTCAATGCAGCACGATTCCATTCATGCCTGCACCTTCATCCTCGCTGGATTCTGGTAAACGCCTTCGAGCCATACACCCCCCCGCTACTAAAAATATGCTGATTCTTGCTCTAGCTGACTACGACCCTATCGACCACCTCAACGCCATCTTCGCACACCCTTCGACGCTCACGTCCGTGTCGGCAACATCCGAGACGCTCCGCAGCTACCAAGATGATCTGGACGAAGACATCGCGGCCTTCGTGGCAACCCAATCTGCATCCGATGCCAATAGCGTCCAGCGCATTCAGGCCGCCAAGGCAGAGTTGGCGAGCCTGTTCAAGAAGATCGAGAGTGTGCGCGAGAGGGCTATGCAGACAGAGCACACCATCACCGACATGACGGCTGACATCAAGCGGTTAGATAATACGAAGCGGAACTTGACACTTTCTATGACGGCATTGAAAAGGCTGCAGATGTTGACGACAGCATACGAACAGCTGCGGAGTCTAAGCAAGACACGCCAGTACAGGGAGTGTGCCCAGCTGCTGCAGGCTGTCATCCAGCTCGTGGCACATTTCAAGAGCTATCGGTCCATAGATCAGATTGCAACTCTTAGCCGGAATGTGGCTGATCTACAAGGAGAGCTATTGGAGCAGGTGTGCGAAGACTTCGAGGTCATCTTCGCCAAGGGTGAGGTGGGTCAGCGCAAAGCAATGTTGGCAGAAGCCTGTCTGGTCATGGATTCCCTTGGTGATCACGCCCGGACCCGTCTCATCAACTGGTACTGCAACACCCAGTTGCGGGAGTACAGGCAGGTGTTTCGAGGAAATGATGAGGTTGGTGCCCCACTATGTGCCAATTCTATAATGCCACCGCTAACAGTCGACAGGCTGGGTCATTGGATAACATCTCACGACGATATTCGTGGTTTAACCGCATGATGAAAACATACGATGTGGAACACGCGACCATATTTCCTTCCAATTGGAAGGTGAATGAAATGCTGGCCAATTCATTCTGCGAAGGCACGCGGGACGACTTCAAGACCATCCTGCAGCGTTCCATGCGGAGAGGGGATGGCCAGCCCTTGGATGTTGATCTTCTTCTCTCGTGTTTGCAGGAGACCCTAAACTTTGAGCAGAGTCTAGAGCAACGATTTGCCAATGAGGTTTGTCATTTCCATTACAAATTTCATCCACGCTAATATTTTATAGTCTCGTTCCTCCATAGACACGATGGCATCCAAGGATGATAGACCCCACGGCTTTAGCCAAGCTATTTCCGAGGCATTTGAGCCATACATGAGTCTCTGGGTAGAATCTCAAGACAAGTAAGACATCCCACGGTATATACGATATTAATATTAACATATTCAGGCAACTTGCTACCCTCATACCCAAATATCGCCAGCAGCCTCTTCGCAACGCGGACGAAGAATTTTCCACTCAAGCCGTCATTGCTTCCTCCACGGAGCTATTCCACTTCTATCGCTTAACACTTGCACAATGTGCGAAACTATCAACGGGGACTAGGCTGTTAGAGCTGTCCACTACCTTTGCCAAATATCTAGACCAATACGGCCAACAAGTGCTCTACTACCTGCTCAGTGAAAAGTTCGGTTCTCAGGGGCCTTCAATTGAGGACGCTACTCTCATTCTCAATACTGCAGATTACTGTTACCTGACCTGTAATCAACTAGAAGAAAAGATCAGAGGCCGAATTGATGAAGACCTCAAAGCGAAGGTCGATCTGCAGAGCCAAGCTGATGCCTTCATGGGTATTGCCAGCGCTACTATTCGCGTACTTGTTCGAAAGGTAGAAGTCGCATGTGATCAAAGTTGGCGAGAGATGCGCAATACTCCTTGGAGTAAAATGGAGAGTGTGGGTGATCACAGCACCTACGTTACAGAGCTCTTGCGCCACGTAAGAGAACGATGCACCGAGGTCCTAAAGTGTCTACACAAGCAACAGTATGCGCGAGCATTCTGTGACAATCTCGTTGACCTTATGGCAAATACGTATATTGCGAACGTTGTACAGAGTAAACCAATCTCCGAAGTTGGCGCTGAGAAGATGTTGCTGGACTCTTATGTCTTAAAGGAGGGACTCATGGGTATTCCGACGCTGAACGATGAGCCAGGGACAGCGCCCCCTGCCAGGTACGTTATGCCCACCATCTCAATCACATCGGCTGGCCTAATGTAAACTTACAAATACACAGCTTCGTCAAACGTGTGAATCAATCCATGTCCAAGATCGACCCTCTTCTCAAAACACTGCAAGTCCGTGCTTCACCCCCGGAAGCCCTGGTGCAGGCGTACCTCATTCATATTGCCGACAAGTCCGATACTAACTTCCGCAAAATCCTCGATTTGAAAGGCATCCGCAAAGCTGACCAGTCTCATCTCATGGACCTTTTCACAGTATTCCGCGATTCACCCCAACATGAAAATCTCGTGCAAAACTCGTCACTGCTCACCCCTCTCCAGATCCAGTCCGGACATATTGGTACCGGCATTGGCAGTCTAGGCAATGCAGCAAGCGTAATGGGAACACCAAGCTTGGGTGGTGGACGCTTCGATCCCGCAGGCTTTGGAAACGCGCTCATGAATGCGGCGAGGGATGGTGTGGATAGGTTTGGTAGCCCTGCACCTGGACAGGTTAGTGCAAGTGCTAGTGGGGAGGCAGGCGGTGAGGGGAAGGCGAACTTGAATGAGAATTTGAAAAATATTGGCAAGTTCTTCAAGAGAGATATGGGAAGTTTTAGGGGATTTGGACGAACAGCTAGTGAGGAGGGTAAATAGATAGTATAATGTGAAGCAATGTAGACTCGAAATATTCTGTGTCGTCTGAAGTCTTTGAATAGCATTACGCGGTATATAAGCTAGATTATGCACTTGGTTCGAGGTTACTCCGTGAATTGAAATCCGAAAGGCTCACGAGTGATTTATAGTATGCCACATTATGCGAATGTAGTTTGATATTTCCATCTCTTCTTATTTCTTTCCATATACATCTTCTCCCTATCTTGGCTTCCTCCATCATGGATCTAGTTAGGAAATGATCGTGGCTGTATATTTAGCACATGACATGGTTGGAGTATGGTGAATGAAAAATCATGTGGAGCGGAAACATGTTATTACGGTCGACCGTTTTAATGCTGTTGTTCTTGCGCTTTTGGACCGTGGTGTGTAGGTAGAATAATGATTGGAAATTGCAATTGGCTAGATGTCAAATATAACAATATTCCTCTGCATATTAGATTCAAGTATAGTCAGTGTTATTCCCCATTCTACTCGACGTAAGATAAATATGTATCGTGGGAAGTTAGTACGGGCAGTTGACTGGGGAAAGTGCCGGGAAAATGGGGTACCTATATGGACATTGCCCGCAGTTAACATTTAAATTCGACTAACTAGACAAAGTGAACAGAACGAGTCAGTATATAGTCTCTTTCATCATTTGATAATTTGAATATTTACCCATATGGTTAGAAACATAGTACCTAAAGAACGTAGCATCCTCGACTAACTCTCAAAGAGTGAAATTAACACCTCCTAATGCTTATCTTAGAACTCGCACATAGATTGAACAAACGGTAATGATTATTCTTTTCAAGTTTGCTCGCGGTGATAAGAATGGGCTGACTTCCTCGCATCCCGCTATACAGTTGATCATCCAAAGGTTACCTGAAGCAAAAGAGTCCACTCTAGAGCGATCATTTATAGAGTCCGAAGAAGGTAAGAATAGCCTACAGTTCATGGTATAGAGAGAATAAAAAAGGTAATAAATCCGTGGAAGATACGGGGCAGGTTAAACAGAATCTAACTCTAGGTAGCCAAACTAGGCACGTCTGTGAGGTGTATTTTAGGGCCCACCTTTCCGTAAAACGTAAATTGCAAAATTAATGAGGCTATGGACGAAGTGAAGGATTTCTTTCTGGCAGCAACAAGTTGCAGAATTAGAGGATAACAGATTCAAGCCTACCTAGCAAAAGGTGACGGATTCGTACTACAAATCATCTACTATATGAGGACAAATAAGAATAAATATTTGGTTGAGGAGTGTAAGAGAAAGATGAAGGGGGTACAATAACTGAAGAACAATAGCGGCGGAAGGGATCTCGGTTTTATAGTGAACGTGGCACTTGTACGGGATTAAGTGGATTTCTTCCACTAGAGCAAACTATACTCATATTCTCTATACCTGAGTGAAAGAAAACGGCCGTCACCTAACTAGCTAGAATTTGGGTTGTATTTGTTGGATGTGCTAGGGATTCTAATAGATCTCATGACAGTGAATCGTGTCAAACAACTTCCATCCAGGCCACTGATATTGAATGGAGGGAGTTTGACCAATTTAATATACAGAACACATAAAAGGTACTTATAGACCCGTTCGTTCTATAGTATCAAACCCAGCAGGAAAGCTTCAGCCGCCTAAGGTCAGTTCTGTGTTGAAACATTCATATTCTTTGTATTATTCATGAAGTAATGGGGTTGTATTCTGCAATAAAAAGCTTATTCGGCAAGGATAAGGAGACATTTTCGCATACTGTCGCACCCAAGTATCCTTCATCAAAGAAAGTCCCTGGAAGATTACCTTCAGCCGGTCCTTCGATGGATGGGGCCAAGAATGCTAATATGGTGCAAAGACAACGAGAGGAGAGCAACGAAGCAAAAAGAAGAACGGAACAAGTGGAAACTGCTTGAACCCCTTGGTCGTATAGAGCGACAAAATCTGAGCATAGTTCCCCCTCCCGGGATATCCATAATTAGTAGTAGACCCTTGCTTGGTATCGGCGGAGAATCAGTATACTATCAAACGGTCAAGGGCGATAACGATAACTCTCGCTCGTATAAGGACTAGCTTAGTAATTAGATTCAGTATTGGGACTGGAGCCACAATTTCCATTAGAAGCGGAGATCAAACTGAAAATCAATAGTAATGGTCGTATTTCAACTAGGTATCCAGTTCCAGATGTCGCTCGTCATCATATACAATTCGATAATGACTGGGAACGGCAGCAAGTTATTTTTGGGATAGCAAGCAAGTGGCAAGAGGCGAAGAACCAAAATACATAGTCAGGAGTTGGGGGAATATGGATATCTGGAATAAATATAAGGTCTTATTGTATAAATATTGCATTACTTTTCGGTTCTCACAGAATTTATCCTAGAGCAAATGGTCAAAGAGATGATGGGAAACATAAAGACTAGGATTGAATTCTAATCAAACTTATGAGAGCAGGACTATGGGGGAGGTGCTAAGATGTTCGCATGAGAGGGTGATAGCAGACTGAGAGAGTAGACTCAAAATCATATTCTATTGAGCGGTACAAAACCGAATTTACACTTAGATAGATGTCTCATAGTTAAAATTCCCTCCAGTTTGCGTCAAAATTCTTTACAGTAGCTTTTGCAACATCTGTCCCCAATTTATTTCCAGCCCCAGATGCAAACGCGAAGTGGATCTATGCAAGTCAGCACAAAACCTCTTCTTTTAAAAGGGTTTCCACTTACTCCACCAAATACTCTGCTTTCACCGTTTTCAAAATTGGCGTAGGTTAAGTTGGTGAAATGCCTCGTGAGTGAGCCCACATTATCGATGGTAACGTTCGAAGTTGCCGTAACATTAATCAAGTCAGTGCCGAGATAACTACGAAGGATTTGTGCAGCAGCGCCACCAAACGAGGCGTGTGTTGAAACATAGTCTTGATGGCTAGGTGTTGGAGTTAGAAGAGGTGTCCAGTCTGGCGATGTGATATTACGTTTACTGGCGAGGTACACCTCGGGATGGCGGATTGCAGTGATGGGTCGCCAAGTGTTGTATTTGTATCTTCATATATATTAGCAAGATTACATGAAGTATGTGACATCCAGAAGAATTTACTTGAAGTGCCAAGCGGCAATCCCAGCATTTGCTAAGGCGTAGTTGAACTGTGCATAGAACCTTGCGGATTTCACCACATCGGTGGCTAAAGACTCGCCGATTACTGCGTTAGCGATACGAGTCCATTGTCTAATTTTAGTTAGTGAAGATCTCTTAGTTTGGTATTCATGGCTCTTCTCACGAAATACTACTTTCCCTCCAGAAATATGCAGTCTCAGTGTCGAACTTCGACCTCACAGTCGAATTCCGCTCTCCATACGCCTTCACACGATTCAAGTGTTCTTCATATGACGAATCACTAGGGCTCGGGGGAGAAGCGACTTCGAACTGAGCCACGTCTCCTACGCCAGCAAAGAGCTTGACATAGCGAGCCTGTGGTGTATCAGGTAACGGTGCACCACCTGATGTATTCTGGTAGACTCCTGACACTGGGGTTTGAAACGTATAATCCACAAAATCGTTAATCTGATCACCAGAACGAGTAATGATGGCTGTTCGCGCTGCTTCTCGACCAATCCTTGTCGCGGCAGTTGCATCATTCGAGTTCGCAGCTATTCCAATGGGATCCAGCACTCGTTTCAATGCGGCATTTGTAGCAGCGTAGTTACGCGTTCCATGAAAGAGCCAGACGAGTGAGTTGTGAGCAGCGTGCGAGACCGCCAGTTGTTGGAACGCAAGGGACTTATCGGCAGCACTCGTAGCAGCAAGGTAGATGGCTCCATGGACGATTGCTGGTCCCCATGCTGAAGGAGGTGATTGCAGACCTCCGATCACGGTTCCGTTAACAAGCACTCCGACTTGGTTTGCCCTGCAGATATTTTAGAATGTTTACTTATTTGTAGTCGCAATGAGGCGCATACCAAAACTGTACAATATCTCCCGAGTATGCTGCTTGCACCACAGTAAAACCTAGACTTGATAATGCGAATGGGAGCTTCATAATGGCAACGTATCTAGTACGAAAATATTTATTGTGAATTTCTTGTCCATATATACATGCAGGTGCAGGAACGCGCAATATATCTATATGAATACGCAACGGACTTCGAACCAATGGGATAATAATACCAAGTCGGCTGCACATCGCGTCATCTCCACTTAGCATGGTGAATAGAAACAACATCATTGAATAGAAGGGAATATAGTCATTATTGTAAACTCGAAATAAGCATTGCATGTGTACTGTTGTCGCTATAGACGATCTCTTTGTTCTTAATAGGATACAATGTTGCAACAATCCCAAGTAATAATTGTGCATCGCTCTCTACATAATCAGATTTTAAATACTTTCTCAAACACAATAGCACCCACGTTGACGTGTTTAATTTTAACGTCACGGGAGGGAATGATGTCATTACTTGTTACATGCTACGTGCTCATAGAAGCATGTCATCACTAATCACAAGAAAACAACGAAACTAGCCGTACAATATAACCAACTTCCAAAGTTGTTTTGGTGACGCACCAGTGCGTTGCAACAGCAAAACATCCTTCAAGATAGTCTCTTTGCGAAATTCGACAAAAAAAAGTACTGCCCTGAACATCTCATTTTATTTTATATGGTTGAATCTTTTGATAGTCTGCCCAAGGACCGCATGGGACTCGCACGGGTGTTAAGAGTGAAATCAAGGCCTTGTTGTAATATCTAACGTAGTTGGGAAGATCTTTGATGCTGAGTTAGAGAAAGGCAGGTTGAAATTTGGGGAGGTGGGAGATTGGTTGAATAGTGAATTTCAAGTTGTGAGTGATGCAAAGCCATATTGTGGTGTAGTAGAGTGGCGGGGG
>JAAZQE010000931.1:0-11062 GCA_013620735.1 Clavariopsis aquatica
CCCCCTCCCTCTCTAGGGAAAAAATGTATTGGGGCAACGTTCAAGGATGTAAAATGTCGTTCTGTTTCCCAGACCACCACCGCAATGCCCAATGCGCAATGCAAACCCCACCTCCTCCGATTTTTGCTTAATTAGGCAGACACATTTGGGCCCTCCGTTCCTTCCTCGCTGCGATTGCCACTATCAAAGATTCGTATTACTTGTTTCTTCTTCCGTGTATTCCTTTTCACCAAAGAGGAACCAACCCCTATCCCTGTCAAGTAGTCCTTCAGCCTCCAACCACGAACCATCATTATTCCATCCCACGCTCCAAATACCTCAAACCCTAAATGTTTCCTGGTCCGCAAGACTAGTGCCCACAGTACAGTACTTACCATTCTTTTTAGCGAAAAACTGACTACTCGCGCAGTACTGCGCTCCATCACATGCGTCAGAACAGGTATACATACAGTACCCTAGTATGTATGTGTGGCAAGTAGGGGGCCTTCATCTCCAGCCCACTCACCGCTAATATTTAGCCTCCTCCGTCTGACCCGTCCTCTGGCCTTGATGTACGCCTCTCCACATTCACTTTCCCGCTTCATCATTTGGAGGACTCGTACTGCTCGCCCCTCCGCTGTTGCCTAGAGTTTTGTCTTGACGAGATTAGGATCCTTATACTGTCAGTTCGTAATAAATTGATTCGTGTCGAGGATACTGAAGAATAGACCTATCGTCGTCTTAGGGTCAAAAAGGAGACCTTTAGGCAGCAATCTCGAGTCAGCAATCGACACTGAGCGTAGGTGACGCTGGCAGTCGAGCTGAAAGTGTAGCTGAAAGAACTTCGCTTAAGGGTCTAGTCCAGCACTTTGATAAGGCAAGGAAGTGGTTGGCGTCTCAATGAGTCGAGTTGACTCAGGGGGTGATCCTCCCTTTGTATGGATGAAGTCCAGAAGGCAACGGGGCAATAGAATTTAGAAAAGTGGGACAACACTAGGATGAGGTGAGAAAAGTGGTTCATGAGATTCTATTGCTCATTGGGCGGTGAGATTTAGAAGTGATGGGCGCAGGAACGATGGTGTGCCGGTTCACTCGTTAGGAAAGTGTGCAGGATTGAGTGTGCACCAGCATGAAGATAGAATTACGTTGCAGCCCCGGGCCCCCTACATCCCCCAGGATGCATGCAAATACGCCTCCATTAAAATGACCCGTGTGGTGACTCATAGTGTGAACAATAGCCTATGAATCTCACCCGTCCCAGTCATTATCCACAGAATCGGCAAAGCTTGTTAGTGGTTTTCTCGGTATTTTTTTGTTGGAAGTAATCCTTGGTAGTTTTAATACATTAGCTTTTTTTCTTCCCAAGCGTGAATGAATTTACATCTTGCATTTATGTTCATAGTTTGTTGGAGATGTTAGTATCTCAGTGTGCTAGAAGTTGTAATTATTTCAAACTGTGTGTGTGTGTGTATGTGTGTGGGAGAGGAAAAATCCCAATCCGAGTTATATAGGAGTTTGTAGGTTTGCTGTCTCGTACCTTGTGCTTTCAATTACGCTCTTACTCCCCCGAACCACTTTGAGGTCCTATGGTAGTTTCCCACAGATTGAAATTCAGTAGGCCGGTGAGGTTAGATATGCTGGATGATTTTTAGATGATGTTCTAGGCCATTTTCCCTCAATGATGACAAACTAGCAGGCTAGATCCCTATTCTCTATATGCCAATGATAAACAGTTTTCAGCCAGTCAAGGTTGAGTGAAGTAACTATTTTAGGGTGCGTGGAGAAGGTTTAGTTTGTAAACCTGCTTACCCATCCTTGAAAAATAGAACCTTTCATTAGAAAAGGATTGTAATGTATGTAGTTAAAGGGCTTTGCTTAAAATGATTTTATTATGATTTGATCTGCCCCGTGTAGTACAATCATCTGGCACTGCAATGAATAGTATACGGTACTTTACTGAAGACTCTCCACTTTTGCTGGAAACTATCTCATAATAAATAGAGGCAAACAAACACCAGAGAATCCCTAGATACATTTGGAGTAGTAGAGAACGACGAAGCTCCCGTACTGTCTTCACATCCAAGAAGAATAGCTGGAGGATATTTAAATCTACGTACCAGGCGATAGGACTAACCATGCCCAATATAACGTGCCGAACCCATCATCAGTACCTTCAAAACGAGTTTTCATATCCCTATGTATCTATATCTTGGCTAGATGTGGTAATCTCCGGCCCATTGGATGGGGACGATAAGCGAGGAGGATTGCATTGACGGTCACCGCAATTCACTACACCTAGAAATTGTTATATTGGCATACAGAATTTATATCATGGTATTCTTTTTGTAGGAAGTCAATTTTTCCCTTCGTCCTACTTAAATACTGACAAGCTGCAGACATCGGTTTAGTCCCCATATGTAGAGGTCGCAGCTAATGTACCTGCGTCATAGTAACATGTGGAACTTCACCGGATCTCCAATGAGTAGTATTCTACATATTGCTAGACCAATATAAGCGGGTGTTTAAAATGTACAGTATACTGTAGTTCTTCGGGTTATGTACCGAACTCCTGCTAGGCTTCTTCCGTCTTAGTGGATGGATGTACACTTGGGACACCGGGAAGCTTAACCTCCGGTGGCAGTGCAATGGCCCATCCGCAACCTCTACACTACATCCACATTTTCCCGAGGCGACTACATCATTCAAACGAGACCAAACTTGAAAAGCCAAGCTGGGGCGACAAAGAAAATACCATTGCCTTGACTATTATACCATCATATTTGCGATTCGAGTGCTTTTTCTGCGTACAATTATAACGATTGCATTTGGAGATTTGCCATTCATATCATCCGATCTATCACCCCGCTGATGGTTGGAGCACCATCAACCAATCGTTGTGGTGCCTGCAAGGCAAGAAAGGTGAAGGTAAGATATTTACGATACTATATTAATCTTGTTTTAACTGAATGGATTTTCGTAGTGCGATGAAGCCTGGCCTGTCTGCGGGCCGTGTAAGAAAGGGCAACGGTCATGTCCAGGACCGCCAGCAAAGCCAACCAAATTCATACAATATTCCCGACCTGAGCGGGAGATCCCGATCAGATACAATGATTCCACACCATCGCAGCCTTCCCCTCGACTATTCGAGATTGACAGCGACACAGAGTCCGACTTTCCGAAACTGCAGCATATGGTTTCCCTGAGAATAACCAAGAAAAGTGGAGGAACATTCCGCAAAATACGTCTTACTGATCTGGCAAGCGGAAGCCCAAAAAATTACCGCACATCAAGCCAAGGATCTTGTCCTTCCAGGAGTCCTAGTCTGACGCCTGGTGAAGAACTGTCATGGAGATTCTATAACATTCTGAACTGGGATACATCTAGCCCTACCCCGCGCGTACATTTGCTTGGCATGTGGCATCCACTCCTACTACAAAGGCTTGGTGAAAACGAAGCGCTCGATAATGTCACGCTACTCATGATATCGTCCCATGACGCCATCTCTCGAGGAGAACACCCATCGACTTGGTTCGACTTGAAGCAGTACGGAAAGTCGCTTAGAAGTCTCCAGCATGCAATCGACGATCCGAAAACCAGATTTCACATAAATACTCTGGCTGCAATCGCGCTCATATACCGTTCCATATCTGGATTAGCTTCAACCCACGGAGGGATCCACAAACAAGCTGTGCATGCGCGGGCTCTAGTCCAAATACTCAGAATCCGAGGCATTCGAGATCGTAGCGATCCTCTCGAGTTTTTTCTCGCAATAGAATGCCAGATAGCGTCTGCTCAAGATTGTATCTCACAGGCAATTCCGGAACCATGTATTTTTGATGCTGAGGAATGGGATCAAGCCTTGCATGGAGGTCCCGACCAGTCAGGCATGGCAAGATTTTCTATGAGAATGTATAGAGAGATGGTTAAATGGACGAGGATATTGAATTCTGCGTCTAAATTATCACAAGACCCAGAAGATACGAGCAGAGTTGACGATCTGCTACACAGAACCATTAGTATCGCTGTAAATCTAGAGAAGATCTCTTACGCTTTAGAAAATGAGCTATGCGATCCACGCATCTGTACGACTCGGAAATCCGCAGATCCGCTTGTGCCCATTGTCTATGAGTTTCGAGACATGACGGTTGCACCGCTCCTTGGATTCTTTTGTCTCTACTCTATCAATGTGAACAAATTCATCATGGAGATGTCTTCTCTCCTGTCTGTTCGACTGAATCTGACCCCAGCTCACGATTCAAGTCCGGGTGTTACTTCCATGCCCCTACCGCTACAGCACGATACACCATTTGTGTTTTTCACCAGTACGACTCCTCTCATTGTCCCACTCTCGGAACAATCGATCGGCATGATTCAAGCTCGTTGTATTCAGCTATGCCAAAAGATTTGGATGATGTGTGAGCAAGTTCGCACCTGGAAACCCCTCGGGGGCTTGTTTCTTCTAAACCCACTCAGAGATTCCTTTTCTTTGGCTTCTCCTGAGATGAAGAAATGGATAGTCAACGCGGCCGTTGATATTGAAAGCCCTGTACAGGAGGTCAAGGAATGGAGCGCCGAAAGAATGAGACCAAAACGGGAAGGCTGGAAAGTATATTAAATTGGGAAGTCCTATTTGTAAATAGTTCTCTAGGAGCCTAAAGGGGATGTCCTTGGACTGAAAAGTACTCCGGAAATCATGGGTTGTGGGCCATTTCGTGCAGCGAATGAGGTAGCACTAGAGATGAACCCAGGTCAAGGAGACGAACTAGTGATTCGCAGCTGCATACTTCGATGTGAAGCCTTGATACGTTTGTCCCCACCCCCCCTACCTCTTCTTTTTTTTCAGTGGGTACACTTTGACGTGGAGCAATGATGCGATTCTGGTCGAATCATCACAATGGACATACTCTACAAAATTCGAGGAACTCGATTAGAAGTGCCAAACCATGATAAGTTATGACAAGCATCGTGCCAACCTTTTTAGTCCAGGGTTACCCCGGTCCTTCATGCTGCTTGTGCGTAGTGACGCTTTCCAAGGGATTCCAATCTAACCGGTCAAGATTGAACCATTCGCCTATCTCGGGAATTGTAAATGCATATGTCGCTCTTCAAATCCCCGCGTCTTCAATTCCAAAGTTAAGGAACACACACAGGTGTCTCTGCATATGTATAGGCCTGCAAGCCGTATCTTTTGTTGACTGCTATAGCCAACGCTTGAAATTTCCAATCTCGTTTCCCAACGTCATAAAAGGATTTCCGAAAGGAATGATTAATAAGTGCAATTATTTTCCAATTGTCTCTGTGTTTCGCTTGTTTTAAGGGGTGCATATTCCAAGGCTATTTCCCAGGTCTTGATATAGTAGAATAAGACTCCACAAGTTAGTTTTATGGGTTATTTTGGCGTCCTTTGCGTGCAAATCGCATCTCGAAGCACGACAACCTTACCCTGGGATCGTATCGGGATTGGTATGTTTTCGGAAGGGTTCACAGTCATGAATGCGTACCAATCGGATCTAAGTATACTAGTGTGAACCAGGAAAGCCCCTGTCAACTGGTGGCCTTATATCTCACTATTCCAATCACTCAACCAATTATAGCCATGTTTGATCTGACATACAACCTCTCCCACCTTCTCTAGTGTTCCTCTACTACCAGATTTGCATAGCCTTGCGACCACACTAGTACCATGATCGGATGACACAAGTTACATCCATACATTCGGCAGGAAGGAAGTGTCGGCTGTTAATAAGGACGACATGTATCAGTGACTATACATTAGGATCGGGGCTACCCTGACGGCATTATTGTTCTTTAATTGCCTCTCTTTTTTGACCTGGAGCTACAACTTCGAATATCGGTTATGACTTGGCGTAGTACACAGGCGGTCGTAGCGGCGACGGTAGCATCTGTAGTTTGTGGTCAGCAGGTGCTCGACTTAAGCTCTGTGGAATGGACTCTTACAAGTCCGAATTTTGCGAACATCTCAGTCCCGGCGAAGATACCATCACAGGCGCATCTGGACCTTTATAATGTGCAGGTAAGTGTTAATATCTGTACTCTGAAGAAAGGTGTCTAATACAGCAATGCATTTTAGGTCATTGGGAATCCACTATTCGGGTTGAACGACTTTCATCTCAGATGGATCGCAGACTCGAATTGGACGTATACTTCAGCACCCCTAAACTCTCTGTGAGTTCCTGCACCGGACATATCTCAGGCTAATGTGCTGAAATCGAACAGGAATGGCAATTTTAGCTCCACTTGGCTGGTTTTCAATGGGCTCGATACCTTTACGAGCATAGAGTTGTGCGGACAACATGTCGCATCGACGAACAATCAGTTCCGGCAATACTACTTTGATGTTTCAAACATCTTAAGTTCTTGCAACCACCCTATTCTGAGCATCAATTTTGGAAGTGCGACAGTGATAGCCAACACAATAGCCTCAATACCAGGCCAAGAAAGTATGTGCAATCTATCCTTCTTGATTCAAATCATAACTGTATTTTTGTAGCATGGCCATCTCGAGTAGAGATTCTATTTGAGTTTCCGAATCGACAATTCATTCGCAAGGAACAGAATGATTTCGGTTGGGACTGGGGTCCAGCTTTTGCACCAGCAGGCCCATGGCTACCGGCATATGTAGTCCAGCTAGAAACTCCAATCCTCTACATCCGGAACACTTTGGTCGATGTGTATCGCGAGGGACAATTGAATTTACTTCTGCCAGACCAAACGAAGGATTGGGTCTTGAAAGCTAGCATCGATTATCTCGGATCGAAGCTCCCGTCAAACGCATCTTTGACTTATCTCCTCACTGACGGCAGTAATGCCGCTGTTCTTAGCGGGCAACTCAGAAATGTCACGTTGGAGAATAATAAAATCACAGGCAGCGTGATTATTCCTAGAGGCGCTGTAGAATTGTGGTGGCCCGTGGGAATGGGACTGCAGACATTGTACAATTTGACCCTCGATGTTGTTGCTAATGGAAACATTGCAGCGTCAGTCACCAAGCGAATGGGGTTCCGCACAATTGTCCTGAACGAGCATCCAATTTCACAACAACAGTTAGACCAAGGAATTGCTCCTGGAAACAATTGGCATTTCGAAATCAATGGGCACGAGTTCTACGCAAAAGGATCCAATTTCATCCCCCCTGATCCATTTTGGCCAACTGTCACCGAGGATCGCATTCGTCAACTCTTCGAGAGTGTGGTAGAAGGAAATCAGAACATGCTTCGCATATGGTCGTCCGGAGCATACTCCCCTGATTTCATGTACGATATTGCAGATGAAATGGGCATTCTGCTTTGGAGTGAACTGGAGTTTGGAGATGCACTCTATCCTGTAGACCAAGAGTTTCTCGACAATGTAAAGCAAGAGGTGGAATACCAAGTCCGCAGAGTAAACCACCACCCTTCACTTGCTTTCTGGGCGGGTTCTAATGAGCTTGAAAACCTCGAGCTATACTTAGTCAATCGGATTGCCCCAGAGCTTCTGGAGCGATATGTGGCCGAATATGAGACACTATTTCTCGATACGATAGTGCCCATCATCTTTGAAAATACACGAAGTATCTCGTATTCGCCATCAAGTACGACGAATGGATGGGAGAGTTTGAATTTTTCATTTCCGCAACCGATCACTGAGAGATACTCCAATCTGACCCCTGGGTCGATATATGGAGATACAGGTGAGGGTTTATACTTATATTGAGTGCGGCATGCGGATTCACTGACTATACCAGACCACTACGATTACGACTCGGCAAATTCTTTCAATCTCTCCACGTATCCAGTTGGGAGATTCGCGAACGAGTTCGGCTATCACAGCATGCCGTCACTACAAACATGGCAGCAAGCCGTAGATCCAGCGGATTTGTGGTTTAATTCTTCAGTGATCACATTGAGAAATCATCACTATCCGTCTGGTGGGCTCAGCACAACAAATTATGCCAATTCATCGAAAGGTATGGGCGAGATGACGGTTGCCGCGCAGCACTGGTATCCTGTTCCGAACAAAACTGACGCTCTTGCGAACTTCTCCGCATGGTGTCATACCACCCAGGTCTTCCAAGCCGACTACTACAGCTCTCAAATACAGTTCTACCGTCGAGGAAGTGCCATGCCAGAACGGCAACTGGGCTCACTTTACTGGCAGCTAGAAGACCAATGGCAAGCTCCGACTTGGGCGGGCATTGAATACGATGGACGGTGGAAAGTCTTGCATTACGTAGCCAAGGATATATACCGGCCTGTCATTATCTCACCATTCTTCAACGTCACTTCACATGACTTAGAGGTCTGGGTGATCTCTGATCTATGGTCATCAATATCAGGGTCCGCAAACATGACCTGGTATGATTGGTCTGGGAAACGGCTCAATATTAGTACTCCAACCCTGGTTGATATTCAAGTCGGTGCGATTAATGGAACCCGCGTTCTCTCGGCGAAAACAGATGATGTACTCGCTGGCTACGATCTCGCAGATGTCATCCTCATCATGGAAGTTGCTGTGCAAGGAAGCTTACCGAATTCAAATGAAACGCGGAGTTTTACCCACAAAAACTGGTTCCACGCAGACCGCCTGTCGAATGCGAAGCTCGCCGATCCAGGTTTAATTTTGAGTTACTCAAATTCGACCTCTAAATTCACGGTCAAGGCAACGATGGGGATTGCAGCATGGGTGTGGTTGGACTATCCCGCTGGGGCGGTGTTGAATTTCGACTCAAATGCCTTCTGGCTCCTGCCTGACGAGGCAAGAGAGGTGGGATATACTGTGAAGATGGATGCGACTAATGGAACATGGCAACAGGGTGTTACGGTGAGAAGTTTGTGGGATAACAATGTTGATTGATGATGGAGGCGATCTGCGGCATGGGCCGTATTTTGTCCAGTCACTTCTCCAATTCGCATGAGAATCATCATATTTCCCTTGCGTCTCTACCGGACTAACTTCCACAAAAACCGAATTCTCAGAGCTGTCCTAATTCTTCTTCCTTCGTTGCGAGTGTCATTTTGGTCAGTACTGGCTATGTTCGTCCACTACATATTAACCTAGCAAACCTTTTGGCCACATTAGGGGAAAGTAGGTATCATTATAATATAAAAACACAATAGTACGGCTGTTGAAATCGACTAATATAATCAGGTGAGCATTTGCGATGTGTACAAGCATCATCATAGGCATATTTTCGATGACGGGGGCTAGTTGAAGTAAAAGTCAATCCCACATAGGCAACAGACAAGGCTTTTACACTAGAATGTTCGATTCGAGAGTGTGCTAAGTATATTTTAGTCTTTCACGCCCGATGACTGCAACCTTGCCTCTGATTGGTGGAGGGCTGCCTAGTGGGAAAAAGAGGAGGTTGGGGATAAGGAACATCAACAGTATGCGGCATTGACACGTTGGTCTAGGTTATTGTTATTCGCGCGTGGTTGCCTGTCGCGATGTCACGAGGTTGAGGGTTATAAATTACGGTTTACCCTTTCCTTGGGGAACTCACACGGCTCAAACATTCAATCTCGTTTTAATCATCTCAAGTTCCCACATAAGCCCCTTCCAAAAAATATACACCTATCTATTACAACTTGATATAAATCGCTCATGGCAGACATCCAAAAACTCCTCAAGGAATTTGAAAACCTCTCAGTAATCGGAAATGATTGTGTCAGCATGAACACCAAAAAAGGGAAAAGATATGATTCCGGAATGGCGAAGCTCCATGCTCTACTTAACAAAGGTATACTCCTAGATTTACAATTCAAATCTAAAGCTTTTTTCCTCTAAAAAACTTGCCAGAAAATCCTACATCTGTTAGATCTGGTTTTCTCAGGCATGCAGAGTCCAAAGCCCTTTCACAGCAGAAGTATTACTGTAGGGCGACAGACTTCTTCACTAAACCACACGATGAAGGTGCATTTCCTTTCATGGCCCTCCCAGCTGAACTGAGGCTCCTTGTTTATCATGAGTTGCTTGTCAGCAATGATCGGTTGGTATTGACTTGGCGGTGTCCGAAGAAGTCGAGCAAGCTGCAGAGGAAGATATATATCGGTATATTATTGAGCTGTAAACAGTGTGCGAATGAAGGGGCGCAAGTGCTTTATGGCCAGAATCTTTTTGACTTTGGTGAGCTCGATTGCACTTTCCGACTACTTTGTTTACAATGCGATATTTATTCTAATGCCGACTACAGAACAAATCCGCATGACAATCAATGTTGGAAAAACGCTCCTGTCTCGTATTGGTCACACTAACTTCAGCCTCATTCGGTTTATTGTAGCTGAGTACTCCGCCGCTGCTGAAGAACTGTCGCACCTACTTCCCGTTTCTTCCTCTGGCGACCCTGTATCTTCGATACGCTCACCGAAAGCCTACCAACTCACTATCCCCTTCCTGATCGAGACTTTCGCCGCATACAATATTTATATCGACCAACTTCGACTATTTGCGATCAGCATGTACGTTATTTGAGATGAAAAGGGTTGTGCCTTGTAAAGTAAGGGAAAACCAGCTGTCTGGCTTCTCAAGTCTTCATGCGAGACACTCCTTCCCCTCCTCCTCTAATCTCTCTTCACTTTGTAGAATGTAACTTACCCCTTACCAATAGTATACCATACGGCTCCGACGATGCCACATCGCAGATTATGAAGATACAGCTGGAAAAGGATCCGAACTATATCCACCTTTTTTCAAATTATGAAAAAGTAGATAAATACAACTCCTGGCTGGGAGGGAAGAACGATAAGATACATCTGGAGGGGTTGGTAAAGGGTATCTGTGAGAGGGAGCAAAGGTTGAAGATTGTCGATTTTGAGAGAGATATAGAGAAGAAATTGGCGTTTCAGTGGGATCCACCATTTTTTAATCGTTTGTGGATTGTATATGAAAAGGATTAGATAAAAGAAGAAGGAAGGCCGACATTTCGGCAGGCCTTGGGTGGATTCGCATATTGACTATACCCCGAAATTGCTTGAGCAAGAGTACTATTCAAGGATACTTAAACAATGTGCCTAAGGACTTGTGAAATATCTTTGCTGAATCTCATTTTTACTTTCCTTGTGTTGTGGTGTAGTAGAGTGGCGAG
>JAAZQE010000932.1:0-11028 GCA_013620735.1 Clavariopsis aquatica
GAGAGGAGAAGGAGCAAGGGCAGCCCGGTGTGGGTGGGTGAGAGGGGAATATCTTGATTATGTAACTGTGTGTGAGTGAGTGAGTGGGGACGGATGTATGCGTGTGTGTGCCCTTTCCGGTTGTTTACTCAACTGCGTCGCCAGCAGTTACTTTTCTTTCTCTCCGTCATCAAGTTAGTTAGTTGGTTTAGATTCATCTCGCCTCTAATTAGCCTTGTATCTTTGTATCGTCTTTTATTGTTTCGTTTCGTTTCATCTCGTCTCTCATTTCTTGTCCTACTTACTACACAGTACAGTATTGTACCCTGTCTGGCACCCACCCGTGCACTGAATCTCCAGCCCTTCCCCTCTACTCCTTGCTCACCTACCACCCCTCACTCCCCTCTCGTTAAATCAAGCTTTACCACACCCCGGTCGGTCTCTGCAGTGCTCCACGCGTCCCCACGCTTGTTCACCCCTCCCCTAAGAACCCATAAAGGAAGGTTGAAACGAGAGAGTGTTGGAGTTGACTAATAGTTGCTTCTAATTGGCCACATGAGGGCCAAGGCCAGTATGATGGTGTGTTGAAGAGGCAGTATGCCCATGTAGGGGAAGTAAGGAAGAATCTGGGTACCTCTCATATGCCATCTGTTTGTATTTAGAAAAGCGTAGGGTAGTGACTGATCCTCATGCTAGAGGAATCCCTTCCTGGAGACTGGAGGCGTTAAAGCGCCTGTTCTAGGCCTCACTGAGATGCGCACAGATCACAGGTAGGAAAAGTGTAAATGCCATCATATTCATCATATTCATCATCAATCTACCCAAACGACCCAGCCACGCAATGCAATGCAATATACTGTGCAACACCAAGCAATAAAATGTGGAAAGTCCTAGTCACTACCACCAGCCACATCGTCAACCCCCAACCATCGATGCTCCAACGCCAGCACCACCAACTCCTTCATGCTCCCCAAACTTCCCTTCATACCCAGCGCTTCAGGTTCTAGCAGCAATGCCACCTTCTCCAGCACCCTATACAGCTTGATAGCCTTCTTATGCACCTTTGGCGCGTCCTCTAGACTTGCGTCCACATTCGTCATGATTTCCTCCGAGGACAAATTGGAGGGCTCGGCGCCTTGAAGGTGCTCGAGGAGGCTGTAGATGATGAAGTGGGCCCAGACGAGGTTGGTTTTGGGGTGGAAGCGTTGCCATATATCGCTTTGTGGATCGCTGTATGGGTTTTGCGGGGAAGGAATGATAGTCGTGGTATCCTGCGCTTTTCGTGGGGAGCGGCGAGGTGTTTCTGGCGTGTATTCACAAGGGATGGATTCCCCCTCCTCTTCTTCTTTGTCGGCGCCCTGTTTGAGTGGATCGTCGTGAAATACGACGCCACGCATATACCTGTATATCTCGTATTGGTACTCATCTTCTGCATCGCCGTCAAAGAGCCCGACTGACTTCTCCAGGTCCAAGTAGGCGACGTCAGCCCCATGACGAGATGAGAGGCTGGTCGTGGATGTGGTTGATACACAAGATGTGGATGAAGATGATGAAGTTCGGCGTGAGTCAGTCTTGGAGGAGCTGATGATGTCGGCACGGGACAGCGTGTAGTCGATGACTGTGGTTTCGAGGCCACTGAAACCCAATTTCCGCTTCAATGGGTTGTGTATAACTGGCTCCAGAGGATCGGTTCCATGCCGCGAAGACCGAACGCAAATATTCTCCAGATGCAGATCCCGGTGTTCAAAACGACACGCCTCCTCTGCCTTCGCCACACACAAGCACACACCCCAGAATACGTCCCAAACCTCCCATATGCTGCCTAACCCCCCCGCATCCATCATCTTTTCGCAATCCGCCCCCGCATCTTGCATCTCAATTACCACCCAGAGTTGGTTGTCCTCGTAGCTTTGCTTCTTGGATGGGTCGGGAAACTGGCTCTTCTTTCCTCGTGGCCTCGACTTGTTCCACGTCTTCCAAGCATCGACAAACAAAGGTGAGGGACGGCCCTGCAGTACTGTGACCTCACAGAAGTGGGTAAACCCAGGTATATGGTTGAGGTTTTGAAGAAGTTTGACCTCAGATAGGACATCCTCGACACTAGACTTCCACTCGTCCTCCTTCTCCCTGTCTGCTCGTTCTCTCTTTGACTGGCGTGCTGCATCCACAACCTTCCGTGTTCGATCACCGGGCTTGAGTTGGCTGGGAAGAGGTGCATTTTTGGGGGATTTTAGAGCCACCACTTTAAGGACTGATTCGTTCGCAAGGCCCGGTCTTCCAGATTTTGTAGTCAGGCGATATACTTCTGAGAACGAGGCTTCTGCAATCTTTGCGACTTCAAAATGTGGATCTAGTTCCGACGACCACTGGCCGAAAGGAATAATTCCACGCAGATCACTTATCGAAAGAATAGGGGCGGTATATGCAGAGTAGATATCGTCCTGAATGGGGGAAAGATCCGGAGTTGGTGGCAGTGGCATTTCTACTTGCGGTGTAGGCTGTATCCTCTTTTTGTCCCTGAGTCTTGCAGTTTGTGTCGGCGTAGATGGCAGTGGAATCTGTACATGTTTTTGGGTTGTTATTTGTTCCTCCTGTGTAGCATTTGCCCTACTTTTAACATCCTTCTTCGTCCGCGAGGGGGCAGCTTTCTTCTCTTGAATAGTGAGTGAAACTAATTGCTGGCTTAAATCGCCAACGTCCGAGGTTACATATTTTATGTCTAGTTTTTTCTTTGTCGTCAATTTGTCGTTGGCCATGTTTCTTGTTGCTTGATCTTCCCCTGTCCGTTCTGCCTGATTCTCACCACCCTTTGTTACTCGTCTGACATTTCCCTCATCCTTCAGCGTCAGCGCCTCCAATTGCATATCCAATTCCACTACATTTCCCACTTCGTGAATTTCTGCTGCCTTGTTCTCCGGTTCTGCAATTACGCTTGGAATCGTGTCTTTGTCCGGGGATAGAAATTTGGTGTAGCCTGCGGCTGGTGTTTTGGTGCGTTTGCCGTATACGTGCTTGGGGGGCATGGTCACGGACCCGTTCACCGGCGCATGGGAGAGTGTATCGGACACGGGGAGAACGAGGGTGGTTGTGGCGGTGAAGTTGAAGATTGAAGATTGTGAACCCAAAGTTATGAGATCTGTGTTTGGCATTAACTGAATATGCGCTAGCGCGGGGTGTGTTGCTGGAACAACAGGGCAGGACACACTCAACGTCATCAATCACTTGGCTCACCATGAACGCCTATTTTCACCTTCATTTCGTCAATGTAGCATTGTAATGAGCAAAAATTTGCAGATAGCCAGTACAAAGCGGCGTTCTGATTTGCATATCTGCAGTTGTTTACTGCTTATTCCTCCTCAACGCGCCCTACGGCATTGCTCCATGTACGTGCATCATTCCCGATGCTCAGTAAAAGTCATAGTGTCCAAACCCGTTTACATCTCGCTACCCTGAAAGGAACAGTGTCGCCTCCGAAAGTGTATGAACGAACTTGCCAAACCACATCTAACGCCAGACATATCGAGCACCGCCACCGGCGTGCAATGCGAAAAGAAAAGAATCCCAATGCTCAGTAACGCTAGCAGACGTGATTGAAATACAAAAATTTATATACCAAGTGATGCAACCCCCTAGATGTGTGCGATGAAAGGCAATTTATGGCCGATTGAATGTTGATAGGAAAGGCGGACAAAATAGCACTCAGTGAGGGCAGTTTTTGTCCAGCTATTTTTTTTGGCAGCATTAATAAATGAATAGCTGAGCCGGCATCTGCTCGGCTGTGCTCATCTCGAGTTGTCCTCAAGAGGCGGTGTCTCTTCCTCTGGTAGTGATGGTGGTGGTACAACTCCCAGACTCTTCCTCTTGCTCTTCTTCTCGTCAGACACAATGCCGTTCGCGGCTGCAGCACTTGTCTTCCCGTTGGTGGAGGTTGCTGAGGTAGGGCTGAGATTGGAATTGGCCTTCGACTTGGGGGCAATGGTGCGGTAGCTGGTGGAGATCTTGGAGGTGCCGTCGGTGGTGTCGGACGCTGCAGCAAAGTCCTTCCATTTCCGCCAACCATCAAAGTCGATGAGGGCTTGCATGCAACCCCATTCTTTGACTTTTCGTTCGAGCCAAACAAAGTTGACAGGCTAGAAGACTCGTTAGCATGACATTACGGATAGAGCAGTTGATGTATGCTTACCTTGGTGAGGAAATCATTGCAGCCCGCCGCCAAAGCCTCATGTCTGTCACTCTGAAGGGAGCTGGCCGTCAAAGCCACAATAATCACTGGGCTCTTGAAGAGACTCTTGTCCCCGAGCCGGTCGTCCTCATTCATCTCCCTCTCGTAGCCGTCCTCGCCAGGCTTGATGTGCGGGGATTCGCTGCTCCCGCTACTAAACACACCAATGCTGTTGACACGCTCCAGCCTTCGGATCTCCTTGGTCGCCTCCAGGCCATTCATTATGGGTAATTGAATGTCCATGAGTACCAAGTGAAATCCCCCAGCCCTCCACTTCGTTACGGCTTCCTTTCCGTTCATAGCCCGTTGCCAGCGAACCTTTAGACGCTGCATGAATGCACCCAAGACACGCAAATTGATGATGTTATCCTCGACAATTAGCACATTGATCGGAGGGACCGAGCCGTCAAGCATACCGGCAGGAAGACTGGGTGTCTCCACTGCTCTCGGCTTCATCCGTTTTTTGTGTGGCCGGGGAGACGCAACACGGGGAGTGGGAGGAGTAGAGTTCTGGCGTACAACGACGTCTGTCGGCGCAGGAGGGGTTGGTATGGATGTATTTCCTGCAGGTGTATGTTTTGTATCGGAGGCGGTGGAGTCGTGGCGAGGCCTCTGAGAAGGACGGGAAGTGGCAGGCACGGAAGCCGATGTATTTGTCAATGTAGTCGGAGAAGTGGTGTTGTGGCGTGGGTATTTTGGCCGATTGCCATGGTGCAGTCTTCGGGTGCCGCCTGGAGAGGGAAGTGGCGGTAGCTGCCCAGTTTGGAGAACTGCGATAGAATGGGGCACCCGTGATTCGTGCGAATTGTTGGTGGGGGTCGGCGAGGGACTGACAATTGGCATTGGGGGAAAGTACTCGGATGCATTCTCAATCGGTCTGGTATCGTCATGGTGGGAGTAGTAGAGCGGTACCCGCGGTGAGGCTTTGGGTGTCCGGCGCTGGGGCACGTCGATAATCAGGGCCTCGTTGACCGTCTGGCCGCCAGGAAAGTATGCATCCAACGTCCGGCACATATCCTCTTCTGGCCCCAGTGTGCGTTCTCCCGCTTTCGCAGTGCTATCCCGGGGCACGATCCGCAGAGTCACGTCTGGCGCGTCAAAACTCCTTCCCAACGAATTTGCATATTTTTTTAGAATCATGTCCCGCACGTCGTCCACCAGGTCATCCTCCCGTATCTGGACCAGCGTTGCCGAGGCATTTGGGCGCTTAACCCAGATCTTGCGTTGCAGCATACTTGCGTTGAATGGAGGCTGGCGGGAGCAATAGTCGGAAGTGGTTGGGACTGCCCCAAGCGCCGCGGTGGGGATATCTGGCTCGAGGAGGGTCGTAATTATACGCGCATTCGAGGGAGTTACTAGCGATTGGCGGCGGAGCACGCTCGGGGGAGTTGGCTTGGACCTGGGGCGCGTGGCAGAAGAGGGCAGTTCTGAGGGCTCGTCGATGCCAGGGGCGGACCCAGTCGAACCCAGCGGAGACGGCACGCTGCGGTCGAGGGCAAGCTTCGCCGGACGGGCTGGGAGAGGTATGGGAGTAGGCTCCTCCAACGTGACTTCGGGGCGGATGGTGTGGATTATTTCTGCAGGAGACTGGCCCAAGGCAGTGGTTGCATTCGAGTGTCGATCGCGCGAGGTGGAGCTAAGGTTGCTAAGGTTGCTGCTGCGCTCGGTTCGACTTGAGCCGGGCCGTTGTGGCAGCAGCGCCGATTTGGAGAGAGCACACGTCGCATCGTCGCCTTCTTTGTCGCCGGGCTCAGCAGGCGTCTCTGGCAGCTCGTTCAGCGAGTTGCTCTTAGGCATCGCCATGCTCGGCGGCTTGCGCGGGGTGCCGCCATCGCTGCCCGTCGACGAGATGTTCGATGTGGCGCTGCCGCGCCGCATCAGCTTGGCCCTCGCATTCTGGAGTCGCGCCTTGAGGTCGCCCATGCCCGCGAGCAGTCGTCGACCGGCCTGCCGCGGTGCAAAGGGCCTCCGCACGCGCGAGGTGGTTGAGAAAAGTGGCAGAGCGGGCTGTGGCGCAGGGAGAGCTATGGCACAAGCGTCGGCGCGTTTCCGCCCATGAAGCGAGCGGGAGCACCACAGCGCGGACAAAGGACAGCAACGGCAACGCAGATGGAAAGGAACGGAGAGGGGTCCCGCCAAATAACGCAGGCAAAGGAGCACAGGCGGGCGAGGGGCTCGTTGTTGTGATGGAACTCGATCTTGGGCACGCCTGGTTCATATTCCGCGCTTGGGAGCTAGGGCCGCTGCAGTGAAAGGCTCAAAGTGCTTGTGTTCGCTTCCACAAACGACTGTACCCAGCACGACTCGATTTGCGCCGCTGCACATCGCCACCGCCATGCTGGCCGCACGCGTAAGCTGCTGTACTGTAGAGCAAGAGCTGCAGAGACAACGAACGGCAGCGGCAGCAGGTCTGTCTCACGACGGCCATCGGTGGGCACCACTGATTGCAGCCACCATTGCGAACCCAGGCTCCCCCCGCTGTCCTGTGCCGAACGCCTCGCCAGCTCAAACGCCTCCTTCTCCACGCCGGCAGCATCTTCACTCGAGACGGGGCCGCCCATTCGCCAGCACAAGTGTCGCCACATCTCTCCTACCCTTGCCCGTTTCCCTTGTGCTACGACTACTCGCCACACCTCTCCAAACGCATGCATAAACTGGATGCCCGGCTTGCCTCCAAGAACTATGGACGCGTTGCATTGCAGGCCTATCGCGGGCTCCAGCAGCAGTGCTGACTCGCCCCTACTCATGAACTAGAGCCAAATTTCAGCTGGATGTATTCACCTTGGCGCCGCTCCCAACTGTAAGGATTAAGGTGCGGTTGGGAACAATTATCGAAACCTGTGTCATAAAAATGCCCGCTCTATCAACGGCCGCACTTTCGAGACATGTGTAAAACCAGCCCGCTGTATATCCACAAGACTCATTGAGCTTCCTCGCTGGCTGTTCTGTGAGACTCACTCTTCATTTCTCCATTATCTCTACAAGAAAATTTCCCGTATGCCTACCCAATAGGACAGCGCCTCTGAATTGAAGAATCTGGCCAAACTGCACAATTATATAAAGAGACAGCAAGATACCCAACAATCTTGTATTTGAAGACGGCATTGTACAATAAATCTTCCGTTTTCGAACGCAAAAATGGTTGCGAATCCTTGGCAAAGATACGCGAGCCAGGCATGGGAGATGATGATTGTAGATGCGCTATTCCCAAATCCCATCTCCACATCAATGCGGGAAATTAAGGCGCCACCCAGCATTCCCTTAAGCTATAGCACTCGCCGTATTATTGAAGAGGATCCTAGATCACACAGTTTGGCTCCTTGATACAATCTTGTGCAGGTGGTTATTAGGGTGAATCACTATGTCACGTGGGAACGATGAAGGTATTGAAGAGCTGATAACACAGCTCCAGACGGGATATCTGCTACTCGAATGTATTCAATTCGAAAAACCAAAATAACGAGCGCTTGGACATATATAAGTAAGTATGGAAACTGTTCATCACAGGTGGCTGACATGTATATTTCGTCACAAACAGGGAAGCGCGCCACGTCTAGTGCATCATCACCAGAGTGACAATATTCGTGTCTCTTTCCGTTAATTCGATATCTCGCACAGCAAAACGTATATCTAGATATGCAACAACCCTCTTCTAGCGGGGAACTGCTGGGCTAGAGTCTTCCGTCAATGATATATGCACGCCATTGAGATTCAGATTCACACTCGTGTCCCCATTCCCACTAATATATATATGAACAGTTATTTCTCAGAGCAGGCAGAACGTCCACCCACGGTCAGGCCATTTCATACTTCAACACTACCCTTTTCACCACATCATCACTCATTTCACCATCATCATCACCCAGCCACACCTTTGTCCTCAAATCTTATAAATCCTTCTCCTTTCAACCACCAATCTTTCCTTCAATCTCTCTACAAAGTGCTTAAGCAACATCTTCGAACATACCACTCCGCTAGCAACGTCAGCAACGCCAACTTCGCAAACTAGAATACAACCTCGTCCTCCATCCCACACCATAAGTCATTGGAATGTGGTTCTTCCCTCCTTATTTCGTTCGTCCTATGGATCAAGTACCAGCCTCAACGTCACCCCCCGTACGCAACCCCCCGCCGCGTACAAAGCCGCTTCCCACCACCAAACTTATACTCTGCTCCATTCACCAAAATTCGCCAGCAACAACACATCTTGACCTCACCACACGTCCCAAATTAACCATATCCTCCCTGAGACACACGGAAAACCTAAATATATGCCCAACTTGCACACAGCATCAGTCGAACAACCTCTTCAACGCCCAGGACCAGGGCCAGGGCCAGCGAAACGCAGCAGTCTGCACCCTGTGTTACCACGAATTCGACCAAAAGGAGAGTTCAGAGAGATGTAGCAATGAATTTACAAGTTTCCCACGACTGCTAGAGGGGGTGGAATGCATAGACGCCTTGAAGCAGACCCTAGAGAGGAGTGAACCTGGGACGGCATATGGGAGCCTGAGGTGCGTGTTTGGAGGAACGGGGTTCACGAAGAGGAGAAGAAAAGGAAGAAGAAGGGACAGCATGTTTAGCGAGGCCATGCCGAGTTTGGAAGAAAGGAGTACGAGGGTGGGATAGCGGCTGCAAAATAGCAGTTGTATGGCCTCGGCTCCTCTTAATGGAGAGGCTGGACAAGGGTAGCAACTGGTGGTGTAGCCAACATAATGACTTGCGCTAATTCAAGTGTCGGTTATACATTCAATTGGAGTAGCTGATGCTTTCTAAGGGGTTTGAAAATCCGAATCCGGCTGTCAAGGATAGGCAGACTTATTCCAAGTGTCATTGAGTGTATGTACAACACTCCTTTATAAACCCACTACCCCATCCCCTTTAATAACAACAACACCGACACCGATATCACGTCTTGCACAAATTTTAGTCCACTTCCGGTCTTTGGCTAGAGGTCCAATCCCCACTACGCTCGAAACCAAAAAAGAACACCCTGCCTGATTTTGCAAAAAGTAAGTCTTTCAGTGTTCTTTGGTTTCAATCCGCTAAGTGAACATCATATTGGTATCCATGAATTTCATACAAGCCTCAAAGGTATCATCGGCGTACATATACTGCATACACCATAGACGCTCGACCGGAAACCCCTCACATAACGTAACCCAAATAAGGGCATCAAATCCAATGCATGCCATCCATCTGTCCATCATTCATAACCAAATGATCCCCAAACATGAGCGTAGCTCGGGGGGGAAACGAAGTAAATTGACCCTTCCTCCTCTTTGATGCCCTGTGCTCTTGTAAAACTCCCATCCTTCCCCCAACTCCGACGAAAGCCGACCGGCCCAGACCTATTTCTGTGTCATTGCATCAAAAATCCCTGAAGAATCCATCCCACTTATCTCTCATCTCGTGTGAGTATGCTTCTCGGTTTTCGGACTCAGGTTCATACTCGTCAAAGTTCCGCGTGTCTGCAGGACCCCGTAGATGCGGTACGATGGGGCCATTGATTTTCCGACTGTAGAGAGCATCCCAGTCGATGTTGCGGAACCAGGGATGTGACTTGACAGCACTGGCGCCACCCTGGATATTGCCGAGTCGTTTTGATGTGTCGACAGTGCATAGTCCAGAGATTAGGTCGCGTGCTTCAGGTGACATGGCAGAGGGGAAACGAACTCGTCCTTCAACAATTCTGGAATTGAATTAATTCCATTCCTTCTGGCGTCAATGTCTGGAGCAGAATTTCTTACTGTTCGTATATTTTCATGGGATTTTGGTCCCAGAATGGCGGTTGGCCAACGAGAAATTCATAAACCAAGATGCCAAACGCCCACCAATCAACTGCTGTTCCGTGTCCTAGTCACTGTGAGCGTGGCCCCATGCAATTGGATCCGACATATGCGCACCTGTGTTTCTAATCACCTCTGGCGCCAGATATTCGGGCGTACCGCACAGTGTGTAGGTTTCTCCTACAAAAAATTAGTGACAACCCTCTCGCAAGTTTCGTGGTCTACCCACTGTTCTCCACCTTCTTTGCAAATCCAAAATCGACCAACTTGAGATGTCCCTCGGCATCTATGAGTATGTTCTCGGGCTTCAAGTCTCTGTACGCTACTCCCTCTCTTTCGTGCAGGAATTCTAGGATGAGAACGATCTCTGCAGCATAGAATTGCGACGTCGGCTCGTTGAAGCGCCGTGCTCTTCGAAGATAGCTGAATACCTCGCCACCAGGGCAGTAGTCAAGCTGCGGTGTGTTAGCACTGGCCGCGGGACGACGGGGTCGCAACATACCAGCATGTATAGGGAGTCGTGGTCCTGGAAACTGGCCACCATGGTGGTGATGAAGGGGTGGCCAGCAACAGCAGCGAGCACATTGCGCTCATTTCGAACATGTTCCACTTGCTTGAGGCGGATCACTAGCACAAGGCCATTAGCAGCTGCACACACGCCGCAGGAGGACGGGAGGACGGGAGGACAGGAGGACAAGAGGACAAGATGACAAGAGGACAGGTACGCACCATCGACTTTGCGCAGGATCTTGAGGGCAAACACCTTGTCCCGGTCTTCTGGCTTGGGGTTCGCGAAGCGTACAAGCCACACACGCGCAAACGTTCCTGGCGTGGGTGTCAGCACTGCGGTTAGAAGCCTGGATCCGGGCTGAATGGTGCGCACCAGTGCCCAATGTCTTCACCAGCTCAAAGTCTTCGTGGTTCAGCAAGTCGGACGAGTAGCCCACGCTCTGGTGGCCCGGGTTGACGTCCATGTGGCCCGGACTCAGCGGGTGCTTCTGGTCTTGCCAGTGGGCGAGTGCGCGCTTCTCGTCCTCG
>JAAZQE010000933.1:0-11003 GCA_013620735.1 Clavariopsis aquatica
GAGAGAGAGGAGGCAGACAGTGGTCGGGAGTCAAAACGTGTGCGTGTGAGGGGCACGCTTTCTGCGCATCATCCACCAGCCTCAGGCCTCCGCCAGCAACCCCAACAGCCTTGCAATCAGCCTGTGCTCAAGCGGGGCCGCCAGAGCTTGTGCACGCGCTTGGCAGTGCTGGATGTGCTGTCGCCGTTGACGATCTGATCTACGCCCGCCGTTTGATGCCGCCAACGCCAACCGCCCGCCGACCATGGTGCTCTACTCGTTCTACATCTTCGACCGCCACAGTGGGTGCCTGCTGCCTGTGCCTCCCCAGGCCACTGTATGCTAACCTCTCCACAGCCGAGTGCATCTACAGCCGCCGATGGACGCCGCAGCCCACCTCCGCTGGCGGCAAGACCACGCGCCCCGTCTCCGGCTCCAGCGTTACCAGCAACGGCGAGGCGACAACAGGCCGCAAGGGCATGTCGCACTCTGACGACGAGAAGCTCATCTTCGGCCTGGTCTTCTCGCTGCGCAACATGGTCCAGAAGCTCGGCGGCGAGGACGACACCTTCCTGTCCTACCGCACCGGCGAATACAAGCTTCACTATTACGAAACCCCCACCCGCATGAAGTTCGTCATGCTCACCGACACCAAGCAGAACAATCTGAGGCCGTACCTGCACCAGATCTGGGCAAATCTCTATGTCGAGTACGTGGTCAAGAATCCGCTGGCGCCTACCGAACACCCGGGCGGGATTGGCGTTGCAAACGAAATGTTTGAGAGGGGCCTGGAGACGTTTATCATGGCGGTTCTACCCGCGTGAAGCGGGAGGGATCGAGAGCGCCAACAGGATGGAATGCAGGTCAGCCGTGCCGTGATGATCAAGGAGAGGGTGGGCCAACAGAAGAGGCAGGCAACTGCCACGGTGCACGCCACAAGAGCGAGCGCCCTATATGCTAGGTTAGGAGCCTAATCGTATGTCCACACACAAACCCCCCGGTGCCTATGAGGGCCTCCACAGCGGCGGGTAATGCCCTTTGCATTCTCCGTAGGTAGCCAGAAGGATGAAAATTGGCACACAGCACAGGCATTGTTATAGACGTCTTAGATTTTAGTGACACAAATTTCACTAGTCCCATCTATATTCCCCATTCAATCTGGGTATCGCGTCCTTATAACTCCATGTTGTCTCTTGTTTTCCGTCCCAATAATGCAATGCTACTAGCCTAAAAATGTCTCGCCCACTGGCTATGATCCGAACCCTCAGATTCTCTGCGGTTTCACTCGAGCAGGTCCTAGGCCTTGCCGAACCTCATCCAGCTGCTCGAGTCCAGTCTGATACTTGCTCTTTTTCACAAATCTCTTCCCTGATCCTGCCATAGAGTGGCTGCCGAGGAAGTCATCCATGATGCTGTCGAAATCAGACCTCAACGGCGGCGCTTCGCTCATGCCTGACATGCCTGACATCCCGCTCATGCCCGACATTTTGCTCATGCCTGACATTTTGCTCATACCCGACATCTTGCTCATTCCAGACACCATAGAAGCGTCATCTGGAAACTCCTCCATGGCGTACTCTTCCTCGATCTTGTCATATCGTTGATCGAGCAATGTGAGACCTTCAGTGCGGTGAAGCGCAGACGAGGTCATACTGTAGGTGGAAGGATTTGTAAGAGCACCCTTCCGCTTCTTGTGTCGTCCACCAGAAGTGAGTGCTGAGGCGCCCGTGAGAACAGAAGACTGGAGATCTGATGGCGCTGCAGCTTTGGTGAATTTGACCGTCTTGGTATCCTTCTTAAATTTGTTAAACTCGTCGAGCCACGCGTTGTTCCCCTCCTCAATGGGTGCGGGCACAGCATCTGGGGCAGGAAGCGAATCCGGATCTGTGGGTTCAATGGGCCCTTCTCTAGCTGGTGACGGGGCTGGAGAAGAAGCTTTGATCGTGCGGTCCGACTCCCATCCTTCATCATCCTCTTCTTGCAGGTATCGGTCCATTGCATCTTGGTCATCGAATCCAAGGGCCTCCCATTCCCTAGGATTTACTTCCCTAGCATCACTCGCTAGCTCCGCAAAAATGTCGTCTTCATCATCCACATAAGCTTCATCCTCGAGCGCTTCGAGAACTTCCCTCAATCTAGGATCCATATCCGGTTTGAATCCCGCAATTGCATCTGGGATATTCTGCTGGTCTTGGTATGTTGTCTTTCTCACAAACTCAGATGGGGCCATGTCCTCGCCAAAAAAGTCGCTGGCGCTCCTACTAACAGTGCTGCTCATACTAAGTCCCGCATCGCTCTGTCTATCATCGAGCGAGGTAGCTCGGAGAGCATCGGCCAAATCTATCTTATCTTTGCCTTTCCCTTTCTTCGCTGGCGCCTCTACGAAATATCCCTCCCCACTGTTTCCAAGATCGCGCATATGCTGCATGTAGTCGTATTGGGAGTCATCATAGAAGATTCCATAGTTGGCCGCCTCGCCCTCGTTCTTCCTGACCCTTGATCCGAACTCCGCTTCAAGGTCACTTCTTGATTTGATCTTGCTTTGGCGGGATGCTGACGAGTAATTTGAAGCACCGGAGCTGGGAGCCGGCTCGGAAGTCTTGCGCATGTTCGGCGCGCTGACCTCCTGGAACACCATGGCTGGAGCGTCCGCATCGTGAATCCGGGGGTCATTTTGGGCGCGGTGGACGAGATTGAAGGTTGTCGCATTTTTTTTGTCTCTAGAGAGGGGTTAGTGGGGTGTTCGACTTCAGACTGTCTTCTTTTTCCGCGTCCGAAGCAAATCGCCAGGGCCAGGCAAATCTAAGCCAAGGACATGAGGGTTTATCTTTGCCCTGCTAAACCCTACTGTGTCTGCCGGGAGTACCTTGGCCTTCCACACCAAAGTGACTCTACTCGAACCTGGAAACAAGAAAAGAAGTACTGTAATGCTTACATGAATCTTCGGGGAGGCATTTTTGCAATTTGTAATCCTTCTCGAAGGAACAGCTACGATATAAGTCAGTTTCGCATTAGGCGGCTGTGTGTTGTGGAAGGGACAAGAAGCGCTGACAAAAAGTTATCGTCGGGCTCTCACGGTCAGCCCAAAAAAGATTAGGCGAGGTGAATGACGTGGGGCTACCCTTGAACCCCTCCGAAATCTTCGTCGGCCAAACTGGAGTCAACTGCCCCTCCAACAAACGACCACCACAACCGCTATACCCCGAGACTTCACGGCAAGATGGTGCTAGCGAAGTCAAAGAAGAGCGTTGGGCTCGGAAATGCCCTCATGAACGATCGGTTCTCTAAAGGGAAAGGTGCGGACATGCGCCGGGGGACCTTTGAGGCGGGAATCAAGAGAACAGGACAGAACGGTGAGACGGTGAGAGCTGCAAATTTGATCCTTGTTAATGTATCACTGACCGAAGGCCTCATAGTACATCACAAATGCCTCAAAAGAGGCGTCATGGGTCAAGATGCGCTCAGTCACAGAACAAGGCGCACTCGACGAATTCCTCTCAACTGCTGAACTCGCCGGGACCGATTTTACAGCCGAAAAGATCAACAATGTCAAAATCATCCACAAGGATCAAAAGAACCCATACTTGCTCTCAGCAGCAGAGGAGCGTGCAACGGTCAGGAAACACCGGGAAAACAAAACGGCGTTGACTGTGCCGAGGCGCCCGCCATGGGATGAGAAGACTACTCCCCAAGAGCTGGATATGCTCGAAAGGGACTCGTTGCTGAAGTGGAGGAGAGGACTGGCCGAGATGCAACAGAACAACGATCTGCTCATGACCCCATTTGAACGAAATTTGGAGGTCTGGAGGCAGTTATGGCGAGTTATCGAGAGATCGGATCTCGTGGTACAGATTGTAGACGCCAGGAATCCGTTGCTTTTCCGATCAGAGGATTTGGAAACATATGTGAAGGAGGTTGATCCCAAAAAGAACAACTTATTGCTTGTCAATAAGGCGGATATGATGACGCTAGAGCAACGACAGGCATGGGCTGATTATTTTGTCGAGGCCGGCATCAACTACAAGTTCTTTTCGGCTGAATTAGCCAAAGAAATGAATGAGGCTAGGGCGTTGGAAGATGGCGAGGGAGAAGACGAAGAGTCTGACGGTGATCTTAGTGAAGATGAAGAAGAAGAAGAGGAAGAGAAAGAGAAAGAGAAAGAGAAAGAGATCGATGCCAAGGATGTAGATGAAGATGAAGAAAGTGCAGGTGCTGTTGCTGGTGGCATTCCGTTGCTATCAGATGAAGAAGAGCGGACTAGGATCCTTACTACCGAAGAGCTCGAGGCCCTCTTTCTAGAACACGCCCCTGACATCGACACTGGACCAGACAGCCCACCTCGTAAAACCTCAATCGGACTCGTTGGTTACCCTAACGTCGGAAAGTCGTCTACCATCAATGCTCTGATCGGCGCGAAGAAGGTCTCTGTTTCCGCCACTCCTGGAAAAACGAAGCATTTCCAAACCATCCACCTCAGTGATCAAGTTATCCTCTGCGATTGTCCTGGTCTTGTGTTTCCCAACTTCGCCACTACGAAAGCCGAACTCGTCCTCTCTGGAGTCTTGCCTATCGATCAGCTGCGCGAAAGTACCGGCCCTGCTGGGCTAGTCGCCCAACGAATACCACAAGGTTTCCTCGAAGCTATCTACGGCATGAAAATCCATGTACGGCCGCTTGAAGAAGGGGGAACTGGCGTTCCGACCTCCGAAGAGATCCTGCGCGCCTACGCTATTGCTAGGGGATTTTCTACTCAAGGTCTAGGTCAACCCGACGAGTCTCGTGCCGCACGTACTGTTTTGAAAGACTACGTCAAGGGAAAACTTCTTTTTTGCCACCCCCCGCCTCAAGATCCACCCATCAACCCCAAGTATTTCAACCGTGAGCTCTACGACATCGGTCACCTCCCTGAAAAACGACGTGCAAAGCTGCGTGCACTAGCCGACTCTACATCTCTCGCTGGAACTACAGACCCCACACTTCCTATCGACGAAGATGACTTGGATGACATGATTCCCGCGCCTCCGGTTCAGGGAGAGAAGACATCAAGAATGGACAAGAAGTTCTTTGCTCCAGGCCAAGGCAATGGCAAACTCAGCATGCCGTTTCATCACAAGTACAGTGAGCAAGGGAAGGAGCTCTCTGGGAGGAAGCTGAAGACGCTCACAGCCCTAGAGAAAGATATTGACCCGAGCGAGGTGCAGCTTAACAGCAAGAAGCACTTCAAAGGGAACAAGAAGGCCCTGAAAAAGAAGAGAGTAGAGTATGAATGAATGATTTGAGAACATGATGGTGTTTCAGGTATTCGGACACTGGGTGGATAGATTTAGTGGTATGAATGCATGCCCACGTTTGGCGTTTGAGTCACCTTTTTTTTGGCATTTGCATATTTATTATTGAAATTCAAAAGTCTTGTGTCACTCTAGTGTGTGTGAGCCACTCTCTGGGCGGCATGTTTGACCATTTTTTGGTTTGTCAACAGTCAGAAGTTTATGTACTGATGACAGTGCCGTCGTATACATCCTTAGCAACACAATTTCACTATTTCCATAAACATTGCAAAGATTTTTATATATCACAAATACCGCTCTCGATACATTTGAGAATTAAATTGTCAGTTTATCACCGCTTTGGAGTCCCTAGGACTCTTTCCTTTTGCCGTTCTTTTTCAGTACCCTGATTTGCTATTGAATTTCCAACTCTATGGATCCATTCAACCCTCTGTTAACATCATTGCCTTCCACCATGTGGTGGTTCCTACCCTCACTCACAACGCTGGCGAGTAACCGGTATATAAGCCCTTTCAAACAACTAAAAACTACCTTGGTTGTTTTTTTCTTTAGCATTCTTTCGCTTTACGCTCGTTGCACATGTTACTTTTCTGCCGCGAAGCTCGGAACGGGGACTACTGGGATTACATAGATAGCGTAGTCTAGCTACTGGGGTACGAGGTATTTAGATCGTGGTCTATGATCCAAACGAGATGGTTGTCTGAATGAGTTTCCTGTGGGGGGAGAAGGAGAAGTGCTAAACTTACTGAGAGGAATGGGCAAGAAAAATATCCCAGCAACAGCAGGATTCGTTGGCTCTTCACATGCACATCTCGACGTCAGTATTTCTGCCCTGGTTTATACATCAAGGTCTACGCATCCTAGCAGCTGTTATGCCATTCTGAGTTTTGACCACAAGAGGGGGGGGGGGGGGTGTAGGTAACTTACACTATCTAGGATTGGAACATTCGGGACCAGCAATCAAGGCGGTACTGACCATTCGGAACTACGAAGTTGAATACCAGCGTTGTATCACAGTTTTCTGGTCTCTGATTATGCAAAATTAGGACTCCTCTTTCCTCCTCGAACCGTGATCGGTATGCAGTATACCCGCACCACCATCCCCTACACTTGGTGGGGAGAAGAATTACCTTGTGTAAGTATCATTATAACATCGAGGAGCGCAAGTTGGAAATATACTCGCTCATCCTCCCTCCTGTCTAACAGCAACATGATATGCTCGGGAAAGCAGAATATTTAAAGGTTGGAGACGACCATTGATAGTTGAGACCAACGAGGCAAGATTCGATGTCTGTAAGATGGCCATGTCCCGCTATTATGAGCTTTTTGCAGGCAATATATATATATTTCGATACGCTTGCGGATATAGTCGTAGAATTGTATCTAATCCTCCCCCGGGGGAGGGCAGACAGGTCAAGGAAATCCTACCAGGTGAAGGATCACATCAAGGAACAGCATTGTGTAGACAGGTCGCAAACTTGCATTTATGTCAAGCCAGACCACGATCTCACCAAGTGTTTCAGACCTTTTCTAAGTCCAAAAAAGCCCTTGAAAGTCACTAGAGAGAGCTTTTTGATTGCGATCAGAGTAGGAAGAGAAGGTGGAGAGAGAGGGGGAGAGGGGAGAGGTGGAGGCGGGAGACAATACAATAGGTACGTGTTGATTGGATTCGGGTAATTAATTCTGGTTCTTTCCAAACCTTGCAATTTTTGTGTGTGTTTTTTTTTGTTGAATTACGACATGCAGATGGCCGTGCCATTTGTACGATGGTGACTGCGTCATGTAAGCTTGAACCATCAGGTTCTCTGAACACTACTACCACCACTACCACTGTTTTGTCTACTGTGTTGTGACATGTCGAAACGGGGTTAGTCACGTGTGGCTACGTGCAATCAAGCACGACTCACTTCCTTGAAACTAAGCCGCAAAAGAAGTTCAAGTTGTTTCGATTTTACAGAATATCCTAAGCTCAATGGCTCGAAGACTAGCACATCCTTCCCCCTTCAACTTCACCGCATGGTTTATTCTGCACGCAACGCAGCACCAAGTGTCTGCACAGGTATGACGGGCATTAGTGTGCAGCACTGGATGTACCAACAAAGAGGCAAGGGAACGTAAAAGGTGTCAGTACAACTATCCTCCTCGAGCTTAAGGCAGTTTATGGATAGGCGGGCTTCTCAGCGGGTAGAGGAACAACGTTTCTTTCCACCAGCGCTCTCCATACAGACAGGGGGGTTTGAGTTACAGATTGGGCTTTACTGGATATTGTGGGAGTTTTTTTTTCTCCCCTCCCCTTCCCACTTTCCTCTTCTTCTTCTACTTCAGGAAGGGCGTTGTTCTGTACGGTGACTGAAGGTAGAGGAGCGGTGAATGGCATTGTGGTCGTGGATTGTTGCACAGCAGTAGGGGTGGTGATTGTAGGCTTGGCTGCTCGAATTGAATATGCTGTGTTGTGTTGGGAATTTGGTATGCCGTAGGGTGCTTACCAGCTTGGAAATGCAGGTCCTGAGAGCCCTGGTGAACGGTACTTGGCTTGCCTTACGCCGATGGAACACTTTGGTCGCCATGCACACTAGTATTATACATTCGCCGTTCATTCATGCTTTGTCTTTTGTTCTTGTGACCGCTCCACCCTTTGATCTAGAACCTCTCAAACTACTGGGAGCTCAAGACATGGTCTCTGGAAAGGGCGTTAGTCACATGTGTGGATATTTTGAGCAAGGGCGAGACTCATAACACTCACCTCCAGACCGGTCTCTGGCACAGACAAGACCTACCTACAGTATCGTCAAATCTAGCGTCGTTCTTGAGCTCGCCTAAGCGAGGTAATCCTCCAACACCTTTCGGAACGGCCCGCACCCAATGGCTTGCCACCACGTTGGAATGCATTCCAGCACTTTCGTATCCGAATACCGAAGCCCTCGGTTATTGTAATTGGGCAGGTAGTGTGAATACAGTATGCATTATGCATTCTGAAAGTGTGCGCGTGCCCGATTGCTTTGGTGATTGAGGTAAGGGAAGTGCATAGTGGAGGCAATTGGGAATAAGAGCAGAGGGAGCGTTGTGTGATAAGCAGAGTGCATAGGCAGTGGGTGGTTTCTGTCTTGTACCGAGGCGGGAAGTAACCAGAAGACTGAACAGAGATCTTGTGGAGTTCAAGAGAATTGGCGTGCAATATTGTGAATGGATGATGGTATTGGAAGTAAGGCAGAAAGACAGACAAGGGACAAGGGACAAGGGTGGAAGAGAGAGAGAGTGTGTGTGTGTGAGTGAGAGAGAATGAGAAAGAGGCCGTATACTGTGGTGGAAATCCGTATACAATTCCCAAATGCTGCCATTATGTAATACCTGATAGATAGGGGACATGGTAAATGAACAGTGATTAACCCAGCATTCAACACGCAATCAAAAGCAATCAAGGTGGAGGGAAACGGAAGCAACGACAACGTCTGACAGAGTTTCGGGAAGGAAGGAAGGCAGAAAGGGGGCGGTTGGTCGTTGGAACAGTGGGAAAGCAAAGCCTTGTGTTACCTGCTCTCCATTGTTGGAGAATATCGATGCATGCTAAGACAGCATTGGTGTTCTTGGACCTACACCTACACCTCAGGGCCAAGAGATGGCACCATAGTGGGCGGAGCAGCTTAATTTGGTAGCTTGTTTGGGGGTTGGCAAAGGGAAGAGCATCTAGGGTATTACCAAAGGTGTTTTTTTTTGGGCCAATATGGCCAATATGGCCAATGAATAGGAGGGCAGACGGGGCACAAGGCTGTCTTGGCGCATACACTAGGAAGCACTGTGTGCTAAGACGACGAGTGCAGATCAAGAATATAATAATTACACACTGTACTACAACCGTGCCTAGGTGTGCTGTTGCGCAGTAGCTCCAAGCATGACGCCTGTAGACGGGGCGTCGTGGTGTCCTGGCCGATGTCGGTAGTCGAACAAAAGACGAACACGACATGAGATTCTGTCTCTCCGATGCCGATCTCCCACGGACGAGGCTTTATTGGAAGAAGGGCGACGGGGCTGCTGCACCGTGGCGGCCTGCGTGCCTCCGAGAGAGGCCTTGCGAGCGGCGCGACGGGTAATTGGTGGCGGGAGCTCCGAATCTGCTCGCGTTTTCTCTCAGGTAGGACAGCATGCGGTGCTCATGGCCCATGGCCCACGGCCCACGGCGGCGTTTCAGGGTGTCGAGTCTCTTGTGCGCGGTGCAACGTGGCTATGAAAAGCAAAGGCTGCTCCACAGGGCTGAGGCGCTGGTGGGCGGTTTATTGGACATAGTGAGGGCATTGAGGACATTGAGGAAAAGGGCACGGCCCCGCGCGAATCAATCATCCTGCAGCCCGGCGTTCTTGTTGAGGTTGAGCGAAGCCGTTGCCGGTGCCGTGCCTATCGGACGGCTTCGTTATGGCAGCTGCTTACTGTGGACGCGGCCACAGGGACAGCCCAGGGCACCTGGCACTGGCTCCCACCACCTCAGTGCCTGGTGTGTGCCGTGGATGTCAGCCCACCTGCGGCCGGGGGTGGTCGGGTCACGTGCCCCGCTAGCCCGAGACCTCCCTGTCGATGCACATGGACCGCCGCACTGATTGGCGAACTGCACAGCATCACTTGTGCTGTGCGAGCTGCGGGTTGACGTGCGCGCTCCTCGCTCAGAGGGCCCTCCGCTTGGCGTGCTGCTGGCGGGCAGCGCTGGATGATGTTGAGTGTTTCAGCTGGGCCGCCCGCCTCCCCCCAATGGGCGGGATGCGCTGCGAGGCGGCGGCGGTGCTGTTGCAGCAGCTCGAGCGCACCAGGCGATGCCGCTGCGGAGCGTGGTTGAGCGCGCACGCCTGCACGTGCTGTGCAACGCCGCCGCCGACGCCAACGCCAACGAGTGAGGTCATGGCGGCGCTGCTTGCCCGAGGCAACACCAGGCAGGACGCGGCGGGCGCTGGCCTTGGGCAGTGTGCCGGCGTGCTGCAGGTCTGGCTCGATGCGTCCAAGGCCCGCAGCGTCTGAAGTTGTTGTGCAACGCTCACCGAGCAGTGGTTCATTCCGGCTGGCCGGGGCCTGCCTCCCGGCGATAGCGGCGCCGTTGGACGCCCGCCATCGCTTGCTGCTCAGGAACAGCAGGCCGCAGGTCGTGGCCACGGCGGGCGGGCATGCTCGCCAGCGAGCATCGAGGCAGGCCCTCAGGCGGCCACGAAGAGGCTCTGCCCACGACACAGGCACCGCAGGGAGAACCCGGTCCTGGCGGCTCGTGGACGCGCTCTCGGGGACGCCATGGGCTGCAGGAGGGGCTCCAAGGCCCGGGCGGCACTGAGAGGGAAACGAAGTCGGGGTCATATGACGAGGGGCGGGAGAGGCGAGCGCTTTGATTGACGGGCTGCTGCCGTGCAAATCGAAGGGCTGCTGTGATTGCCCGGCCGGGGGCGTTTGCTGCCCTCCACCGGCCACAGGAGGAGGGGGAGGAGGAGGGAGCAGCAGGAGGCATCGTCAAGATTCGACAAGCGCATTGATGGCATGGGAGCACACAGGCACATACTCAGGCACATGGTGTAGGCGGACACATGGACGGCCGACACATGGACACACACACACAGACACATTAGAGAGCGAGGCCATGTACACACACACACACACATACAGAGGCACGTACACAGGCGCACGTACAAAGGTGCACGCACGTAGGCTGTGATGGTGCGCCCAAGTGATGACGATGTGCGCCTGTCAGGAGGGCCCGTTACTAAGGGC